>WNWK01008142.1:0-87214 GCA_009830355.1 Cherax destructor
AGTGTAAGGAAGTGTTTGATGCTGTGAGTGTCATCATGGTGGGTTGAATGATGCTGTGAGTTCATCATGGTGGGTTGAATGATGCTGTGATTGTCATCATGGTTGGTTGAATGATGCTGTGAGTGTCATCATGGTGGGTTGAATGATGCTGTGAGTGTCATCATGGTGGGTTGAATGATGCTGTGAGTGTCATCATGGTGGGTTGAATGATGCTGTGAGTGTCATCATGGTGGGTTGAATGATGCTGTGATTGTCATCATGGTTGGTTGAATGATGCTGTGAGTGTCATCATGGTGGGTTGAATGATGATGTGAGTGTCATCATGGTGGGTTGAATGATGCTGTGAGTGTCATCATGGTGGGTTGAATGATGCTGTGAGTGTCATCATGGTGGGTTGAAGGATGCTGGTGAGTGTCATCATGGTGGGTTGAAGGAAGCTGCGATTGTCATCATGGTGGGTTGAATGATGATAGTAAGTGTCATCATGGAGGGTTGAATGATGCTGTGTTATCATGGTGGGTTGAATGATGCTGTGAGTGTCATCATGGTAGGTTGAATGATGCTGTTAGTGTCATCATGGTGGGTTGAATGATGCTGTGAGTGTCATCATAATGAGTTGAAATATGCTAGTGAGTGTCATAATTGTGAGTTGAATGATGCTGTGAGTATAATCAAGGTGGGTAGAATGATTCTGGTGAGTTTCATCATAGAGGGTTGAATGATGCTTTGTCATCAAGGTGGGTTCAATGATGCTGTGAGCGTCATCATGGTAGCTTGAATGATACTGTGTCATCATGGTAGCTTGAATGATGCTGTGAGTTTCATCATAGATGGTTGAATGATGCACCGAGTTTCATCATGTTGTGTTGAACGATGTTGTGTCATCATGGTGGGTAGAATGATTCTGGTTAGCGTCATCATGGTGGTTTGAATGACGCTGTGAGTGTCATCATGAAAAGTTGAATGATGCTTTGTCATCATGGTGGGTTGAATGATGCTGTGAGTGTCATCATAGTGGGTTGAATGATGCTGGAGTGTCATCATAGTGGGTTGAATGATGATATGAGTGTCATCATGGTGGGTTGAATGATGCTGTTAGTTTAATCATGGTGGGTAGAAGGATTCTGGTGATTGTCATCATGTAGGGTTAAATGATGCTTGGTCATCAATGTACGTTGAATGATGCTGTGAGTGTCATCATGATGGGTGTATTGATACTGGTGAGTGTCATCATTGAGGATTGAATGATTTTGTGTCATCATGGTGGATTGAATGATGTTGTGTCATCACAATGGATTGAATGATGATGTGAGTGTCATCATGGAGTATTTATACTGTTGATGAGTGTCATCATGGTGGGTTGAATGATGCTGTGAGTATCATCATGATGGGTTGAATAATGCTGGTGAGTGTCATCATGGTGGGTTGAATGATGCTGTGTCATCATTATGGGTTGAATGATGCTGTGAATGTCACCATTGTGGTTTGATTGATGCTGTGTCATCAAGGTGGGTTGAATGATGCTGGTTAGCGTCTTCGTGGTAGGTGGAATGATGCTGTGTGTCATCATGGTGGGTTGAATGATTCTGTGTCGTCATGGTGGGTTGAATGATGTTGTGTTATCATTGTGGGTTGCATGATGCTGTGATTTTCATAATGGTGGGTTGTATGAAGATGTGAGTGTGATCAGAGTGGGTTGAATGATGCTGTGAGAGTCATCATGGTTGGTTGAATGATGCTGGTGAGTGTCATCATGGTAGGTTGAATGATGCTGTGACAGGTATTATGTTGGGTTGAATGATGCTGTGAGGGTCATCATGGTGGATTGAATGATGCTGGTTAACGTTTTCATGGTAGGTAGAATGATTCTGAGAGTGTCACCATGGTGGGTTGAATGATGCTTGTCATCATGGTGGGTGTGGAAAAAATTCACCAGGGGGGTATCGGCCCCCCTTCAGCCTTTTCAAGCCCTTTTAACCCTCTCATAGATGGCATTGAAGTCTTGTTTTCTTTCATGTCAAGTAATTAGATACAGATGTACCAGGCAAGACACGCCACTTCCTTGTATGTCATGGTTGACCTCTGTTGAAATTTGGATGGGGTTAATGAGAGATATTCGATCTCTTATTGTAGTAGAAAAATTAAGAAAATCCTACACCCACTCTAATATCATGTTAAAGATACATACACAGTCGTCTAAGCCTAGACACAGCAATAAATCAGGCATTCTGCGTTGCTTCCTGTAGAAGTTTGGCAAGCAAAGGAAACATGCTGGATCGACACTTCTTTTATATCAGGGCACGCCGGGCGAGCGAGGGGCGAACAGGATTAATCAGATTGCATTAATTCCGGGATAACTAATAAAAACAATGTTCCTCGCGTTTATGTGCTAAAAAAGACAATCAAAAGTAGAGGTATATTACAGAGAAGTGTGTGCAGCTTCTTGTAGTGACATTACTGCAAACAGACAAATATTGAAGAACAATCGCGAGCGTAACACCCCAAGACAGCATTGTCCAGGTGTGAATTAAGGGTCCGATACAAATTCCCAGGTAAGTGGAGGTGTTGATTCACCGGGAATTCTCCCGGCCCGGGTCTTTACCAGATGGCGACCCGGCTCCGGCTCCCTGGCGTGGGAGTAGCAGAGACCTAAGTCTCCCATGGGAGGGTACCCTCAGCGGTGGGGCCAACTGGTCCCAGGCCTAGCCATATTCGCCCACAAGCACGTAGGTAGATAGTTGCTAGGCCCTCTGGTCTGCCACCTTCCCCGCCCCAAGGAGGCTGACGGGAAGGACAGGCTTGCAGAGCCGCAGATGGTAGCAAGCTCCAGCCTTGGCACCTACCCTGCCCTAGAAGGGCTGGGCATGGTGATCGACCTCCCAGGTAAGTCTGCTCAGATGTTTTAAAGTTCTATTGACTGCGCAGTTAAGAACTGATTTTTGTTCTAGGCAGATTTATCATACACCCAGTAATGCGAGGGCTTTTTAAAATGCCCAACTCCAGTTAGTTATTCAGTATTCTTTTACTGAATATATGGGTATACGCTCCTCTGAGGCAATTATTCAAATATTTACACTCAGTTATTTCTGACAGCCCTAAAGATTGGAGTAGACGACTCCCCTAAAACGACTTATGGGACGGCTGTGAAGACGTGGATTCGTCAATAAGCTAAGTAGCTTAATACAGTCCATTCATATTCTTATTTTACTCCAATTTCCTTACAATTTTAGTCGTGATCGAACCGGATAAGTGGCCACAAGGTGGTCCAAAGACTTATACTGCAGTTTACAAGTGTCTACGATCCAAGGTTCTTTAAAAAAAGCTGTAAAATTAGTGTTTTTACAAAAGAAATTAGAATATATAAGTCCCTCCCCAATCAATCAAAGAGTATGGACGGTCGTCGCTAGCATAGAAAACATGAGTCGGCTCACCCAGCAGTCACCCATCACCCATAGGGGTGGGGGGGAGGCCAAGTTCGACTCACCCATTAACTCTGCTCGAGAGCGACCCTTCAATTCTCCACCCTAGTGCTTACTCAGCAAACTTAGATGAGAGCCAGCTTGTCTCTGAATGTGTATCATACACACAGTGTTTATAATGTTTACAGACAAATTAAGAGAAGAAACTGTGTCTTAAGTTTGTCTCATATATTTTAGGAAGTTATATTAAGTTTAAACTTTGATATTAACAGTGTCATTTATATGTATGTGTACATTGAATATGTATGTGTGTGATATACATTTATACAGTGTACAATCATTAATGTATGAAGCGAATGAAGTGTATAACATCACTACTTAGAGCGACTCAACAGTGTTTTTTAGCTGAGACAGCTACTCAGATAAACACTTGAGTGTTTGGTTCAGATATGTTCTCATCAAGGACACTGACCCTGAGGTCATGGTTAGTGGGTCACCGATGTTGCTGACACAACAACAACAACACTCAGCTTCACTGTAGTTTTTAAACACTCTTAAGTGTGGTGCTAGGAATTATTCCAGTATGTTGTCAATGAACATTAAATTCATATCCTTACAGACTAGGATTACCCAATTAGAACATTTAATTTCAGTCTTTTTAAGGTTAACCCAATACATAAATGTTGACTTTGATGATTTAGAAGCAAAACTTGAATTACTTAACCAACGTCTGGAAATCGTTAATTCAGATTATGAGAATTATGAAAGTGAATTTCTTGAATCAGATCCATCTGAGGATGACATTAAAAATGTTTTGGGTACTTTTAGTGATTAACAATTAAGGTGGACAGGAGTACAGGCTGCCTGCCACACAACTTTGTCACAGAGACCTACTGCAACTAGTACTCAGACACCTGCACACCTGAAACACATGGTGTCGCATTACCCAGTCTTCCTACCTTGTCAATGCCAATTTTTCAAGGTAATAACTATGAAGAGTTTATCAGTGTGTTTCATTCCTTAGTAAATTCACGTACTGACATAGATGAAACAGCTAAGTTCAACTATCTTAAATATCTTTTGAAGGGAGAACCCTATGAACTGATTGAATCATTTCCGGTGGTCAAAGGCAATTATGCTCTAACCTTACGTGTCTTAACAGATAATTACTTTGATGCTGACAAAGCCAGGGTTAGACATGCAGTCTTAACATCAAGCTTGAAACCACCCAAACATTGTCCTTCAGACTTAGTTATTTAGGATCACATTAGACAATAGTCTCAGATCTCTAGGTGTTAAATATGACGTAAGGTAATGTGATTGGTTTATCAGTGGTATTGTACAATATAAGCTGTCACCACAAACCATTGAACGTTTAAATATTATGTTCAATAAACGCTATTTCACTTGTGAAGAAATTAGCAATGGTTTACAATCAATAGTATCTTGCATGCAAGCTACTAGACAAGATGATAAATCCACTAATACTACTGTGGATAATAAACCTTCAACTCAGTATAAAAGGAGTATATCTACTCCCACAAATAGGTTGGGATGAGAACTTGCCTCTAGAAATGAATCAAGAATGGGATGAAATAACCAAGGAGTTTAAACAACTTCATCAAATTAAATTTCCCAGACAAATAGGTCAAGAGGGAAACAAGTACACATTACATGTGTTCTGTGATGCGTCAACCAGAGGTAATGGCGCTGTAGCTTACATGAGTAACGCTGAAGGAAGTACTTTAATTACTTCAAAGGCCAGGGTTGCACCCTTGAAGGTCAGAACAGTACCACAATTGGAACTGACAGCACTCTATGTAGGTACAAAATTTGCTGTCTATCTCAACAAAGTACTTGATCAACTCACTATTGAAAAAACTGTGATCTGGAGTGATAATGAAGCAGTTCTCCAGTGGTTAAGAAATATTAAGAGTAATTTCGTCTATGTACAGAACAGAGTATCAGAAATAAGAGAGATGCAGAGAGACTATGTCTTTCTCCACGTCTCTACACAAGAGAACCCAGCTGACATGTTGTCACGTGGTGTCCCACTCAAGAACTTTGTGGATAATAAATTATGGCTCTACGGACTGAACTGGCTCTCTAATGAAAATAACTGGCCACAGCAAAAAGCTTACATTATGCCAGAAGAAACAGTCTGCTTGAACACAGCAGAAATAATCTGTTTTAAATACAGCAGACATAACAAAAATAGTCATTGATGGATCTAAATACTCATCTTTGGGTAAACTCTTAAGAGTTACAGCTCTTGTCTTTAAATTCATTAAAGGGATAAAACCTAATTATGAATTACTTGAACCTATTAAATACTGGATAAAATTAATACAGAAAGATGTTTTCTCTATAGAGTATAAATTTCTGGAAAATCAGGATAAATCTCCAAAGAAACCTGATATGATTAATTCTTTAGGACTTTATCTCGACTCAGAAAAGATTATAAGATGTCGAGGAAGAATTCATAATTCTTCACTACCTAAGGAAACAATACATCCAGTATTGATCCCCAAGAATCATTGGCTAACAAGACTGATTATTCAGAATGCCCACAGTAACGTGTTACATGGTGGTGTAGCTGACACTCTTTGTCACATACGACAATCCTACTGGATACCTCAGGATCGACAAAGTGTGAAGAAACAAATAAGGGACTATATTACTTGTCGTCACTATGATATGCGAGTATGTCAGTATCCAGGTCCACCTCCATACCCTTCTGAAAGAGTATGTCATGTCACTCCATTTGAGGTGACAGGAGTAGATTTCACTGGACCAATAATATTAACGAAAACAGTTGACAAAGTTCCCATCAAGGTGTACATCTGTTTGTTCACCTGTGCTACAACTAGAACAGTACATCTAGAAGTAGCCACTGATATGTCTGCTGAAACCTTTATCAAATTATTTAGAAGGTTTGCAGCCAGAAGGGCATGTCGCAGGCTGATGATATCAGACAATGCAACGAACTTCATTGCTGGTGTTGCTTATATAAACAAGATCTTTAAGCAGCCAGAAGTACAAGAGATGCTCAATCAATGCAATTGTCATTGGAGATTCATTCCTCCTAAGTACCCATCGCACGGCAGATTTTATGAAAGAATTATAGGCATTGTAAAACGTTGTTTAAAGAAGAATCTTCACCATCAGAGAATCGACTTGGAAGAATTTCGTACAGTCGTAACTGAAATAGAAAATAGAGTCAACAACAGAACTTTAACGTATGTTACCGATGATCGGGAAAATTTAGAAGTGTTAAGTCTGTCTCATTTGCTACATGGTAGAAGGCTCGAACCTTTTCCTCCAATGAATGATAAAGAAATCATAGAGGATCCTACTTATTTCGAACCTGAGCAACTCAGACGTAAATTCAAACATCTAAATAAAGTGACTAAATGCTGGGAGAAAATTTGGCGAGAAGACTATCTTTCCTCATTGAGAGAACACTTATATGGAGCTGGTGTTCCTGAAAAATTATAAGTCCTTAAGACCTGGTGACATAGTCATTATTGACAATGATGGTCCGAGGTCCCAATAACCTCTTGGAAAAATTATGACCATAAATCCTGATGTAAATGGAATCATCAGGACAGTTGATGTTTTGAGCAAAGGTGTAGTGAATAAGCAGACAAAAGGTAAATTAGTACCGTTAGAATTAGTGTTGAAAACAAAAATAAAATTAGTGATTCTCCAGGAACCCCACAGACCAAAGCAGTTCAGAAAAGACAAGCATCAGTGGTGGCGGGAGAGAGAAAATCAAATTAATGTTTAGGTTAAAGTTCACCTATGGCAAACCACTGCTGCCCCCCAGTGTGCAGAAATTTCTCCAGGGGGTGTATCAGCCCCTCCTTCAACCCTTTCAAGCCCATTCAGACCTCTCAGAGAGGGCACTGAAGTCTTGTTTTCTTCCGCATCTAGTAATTAGATACAGATGTACCAGGCTAGACATGCCACTTCCCTGTACATCATGGCTGACAGCTGTTGTAATTTGGATGGGGTTAATGAGAGATATTCGATCTCTTACTGTAGTAGGAAAATTATAAAAAAACCTACACCCACTCTAATATCATGTCCTCTAAGCCCAGACACAGCAAGAAATCTGGCATTCTGCATTGCTTTCTGTAAGTTTAGCAAGCAAGGGAAACATGCTGGATCGACACTTCCTTTATGTCAGGGTAAGCTGGGCGAGCGAGGTACAAAGGGGATTAGTCAGATTGCATTTAATCCTACAAGAGGAAAAATTAATGCCGGGATAACTAATAAAAAAAAATGTTCCGTGTTTGTGCTAAAAAAGACAATCCAAAGTAGCGGTGTATTACAGAGAAGTGTGCGCAGCTTCTTATAGTGACATTATTGCAAACAGACAAAAATTGAAGAACAATCATGAGTGTAACACCACCAGACAAGGACGTGTGATATTCCTTAGCAACACTTCAAGCAAGACAGCATTGTCCAGGTGTGAATTAAGGGTCCGATACAAATACCCAGGAAAGTCTGCTCAGACGTTTTAAAGTTCTATTGACTTTGCAGTTAGGAACTGATTTATGTTCAAGGCAGATTTATCATACACCCGGTAATGCAAGAGCTTTTAGCCCAACCTATTAAGATATTCAGTATTATTTTACTGAATATATGGGAAAACGCTCCTTCAAATATTTACAGTCACTCATTTCTGACAGCCATAAGGATTAGAGTAGACGACTCCTCTAAAACGACTTCGGGGACGGCTGTGAAGACGTGGATTCGTCAATAAGCTAAGTAGCTTAATACAGTCCATTTATATTCTTATTTTACACCAATTTCATTACAGTCGGTTCAATGATACTGTGAGTGTCATCATGGTAGGTTGAATGATGCTGTGTCATCATGAAAGTTTGAGTGATGCTGTGAGTGTCATCATGGTGGGTTGTGTGATGCTGTGAGTGTCATCATAGTGGGTTGAATGATGCTGTGAGTGTCATCATGGTGTTTTGAATGATACTGTGAGTGTTATCATGGTGTTTTGAATGATGCTGTGAGTGTCATCATGGTGGATTGAATGATGCTGTGAGTGTCATCATGGTGTTTTGAATGATGCTGTGAGTGTCATCATGGTGGGTTGTGTGATCCTGTGAGTGTCATCATGGTGGGTTGAATGATGCTTTGAGTGTCATCATGGTGTTTTGAATGATGCTGTGAGTGTTATCATGGTGGATTGAATGATACTGAGTATTCAAGGTGAGTTGAATGATGCTCTGCCATTATCGTGTGTTGAATGATGTTGGTGAGTGTCATCTTGGTAGGTTGAATGATGCTGTGAGTGTCATCATGGTGGGTTGAATAATGCTGGAGAGTGTCATCATGATGGGTTGAATGATGTTTTGAGAATCATCCTGGTGGGTTGAATAACGCTGGTGCCATCATGGTGGATTGAATGATGCTGTGAGTGTCATCATGGTGGGTTGAATGATGCTGTTAGAGTCATCATAGTGCACTGAATGATGCTGGTGTCTTCATGGTGGGTTGTATGATGCTTTTGAGTTTCATCATAGTAGGTTGAATGATGCTGTGTATGTCATCATGGAGGGTTGAATGATGCTGGTGAGTGTCATCATGGAGGGTTGATTGATGCTGTGTCATCATGGTGGGTTCATTGATGCTGTGAGTGTCATTATGGTGGTTTGAATGATGGTGCGAGTGTCATTATAGTGGGTTGAATGATGCTGTGAGTGTATTCATAGTGGATTGAATAATGCTGTGAATGTCATCATAGTGGGTTGATTGATGCTGGTGACTGTCATCATGGTGGGTTGAATGATGCTGCATCATCATGGTGGGTTGAATGATGCTGTGATTGTCTTCATGGTGGATTGAATGATGATGTGAGTGTCATCATGGTGGGTTGAATGATGCTGTGAGCGTCATCATTGAGGGTTGAAGGATGTTGGTGAGTGTCATCATGGTGGATTGAAAGAAGCTGGTGGGTGTCATCATAGTGGGTTGAATGATGATGTGTCATCACGGAGGGTTGAATGATGCTGTGAATGTCATCATGTTTGGTTGAATGTTTCTGGTGAGTGTCTTCATGGTGGGTGTAATGATGCTTTGTCATGATAGTGGGATGAATGATGCTTTGATTGTCATCATGGTAGGTTGAATGATGCTGTGTCATCATGTTAAGTTGAATAATGTTGTGAGTGTCTTCGTTGTGGGTTGAATGATGCTGAGTGTCATCATGGAGAGTTGAATGATTCTGTGTCACCATGGTGGATTGAAAACTGCTGGTGAGTGTCATCATGGTGGGTTGAATGATGCTGGTTAGTGACATCATAGTGTGTTGGTTGATGCTGGAGAGTGTCATCATGGAGGGTTGAATGATGCTGTGTCATAATGGTGGGTTGAATGCTGATGTGTCATCATTGGGGGTTGAATAATGCTGAGTCATTATAGTAGGTTGAATGAAGCTGTTGAGTGTCATCATGGTGGGTTGAATGATGCTATGAGTGTCATCATGGTGAGTTGAATGATGCTGGAGAGTGCCATCATGGATGGTTTAACGATGTTGGTTAATTTCATCATGGTGTTTTAAATGATGCTGTGTGTGTCATCATGGAGGGTTGAATGATGCTGTGTCTTAATGGTAGGTTGAATGCTGATGTGAGTGTCATCATTGGGGGTTGAATAATGCTGAGTCATTATAGTTGGTTGAATGAAGCTGATGAGCGTCATCATGGAGGGTTGAATGATTCTGTGACGTCAAGGTGGGTTGAATGATAGTAGTGAGTGTCATGATGGTGGGTTGAATGATTCTGTGAGTGTCATGAGGATGGGTTGAGTGATGCTGTGAGTGTCATCATGGTGCGTTGAATGATGCTGTGAGTGTCATCATGGTAGGTTGAATGATGCTGTGAGTGTCATCATGGTGGGTTGAATGATGCTGTGAGTGTCATCATGGTGCGTTGAATGATGCTGGGAGTGTCATCATGGTGCGTTGAATGATGCTGGGAGTGTCATCATGTTGCGTTGAATGATGCTGTGAGTGTCATCATGGTATGTTGAATGATGCTGTGAGTGTCATCATGGTGGGTTGAATGATGCTGGGAGTGTCATCATGGTGCGTTGAATGATGCTGTGAGTGTCATCATGGTATGTTGAATGATGCTGTGAGTGTCATCATGGTGGGTTGAATGATGCTGTGAGTGTCATCATGGTGGGTTTAATGATTCTTTGAGTGTCATGATGGTGTGTTGAATGATGCTGAGAGTGTCATCATGGAGGTTTGAATGATGGTGTGAGTGTCATCATGGAGGTTTGAATGATGCTGTGAGTGTCATCATGGAGGGTTGAATGATGCTGTGAGTGTCATCATGGAGGGTTGAATGATGTTGTGAGTGTCATCATGGAGGGTTAAATGATGCTTTGTCATTACTCTTCCGCTCTATTTTTGTGTTTTTGAGTCTGTAGTATACTCAGTTCTATATATTATTTCCTCCAGTTTTCCATAACTGAGAAGTTGAAATTTGTTTTCGTTGAACATCATATTGTTCTTCGTTGCCCTTTGGAAAACTTGGTATATATCTTCTTGGAGATTTACCGAGTCCTCAGTGGATGACACTTTTATGTTGATCCATGTATTGGCTGCCAAAGAATGATACGGTGCTGTAGTTTACATCTCTATCTACGTTTGATATGAGGAAGAGGAACAATATAGGGGCGAGTACTGTGCCTTGTGGAACAGAGCTTTTCACTGTGGCAACTTCTGATTTAACTCTGTTTACCACTACTATTTATGTTCGATTTATTAGAAAGTTGAAGATCCATCTGCCCACTTTGCCAGTCATCCATTTAGCTCAAATTTTGTGTGCTATTACACCATGATCGCACTTGTCAAATGCTATTGCAAAATCTGTGAATACTACGTCTGCGTTCTCTTTGTTTTGCAGTGCATCCAACACCATATCATAGTGGTCGAGTATTTGCGAGAGGTAGGAGCGACCTGCTCTGAAACCATGTTGCCCTGGGTTGTGCAATTGTTGAGAATCCAAGTGGTTTGCAATCCTTCTTCTTAGAACTTTTTCAAAGATTATGATGTGGGACTTAAAAGATATTGGTAGTTCTTAGCTAATGCTTTGCTGCCACCTTTGTGGAGTGAGGCTATATCCGTTGTTTTTATTGACTGTGGAAACTCACTTGTGTCTAGGCTCCTTCTCCATAACACACTTAGGGCCGTGAGAGGGGTTTCTTCCAGTTCTTAATGAACTCAGAGTTCCACGAGTCTGGGCCTGGGACTGAGTGCCTGGCATACTGTCAATGGCTTTCTTAAAGTGTAGTGAAGTTAGGGCTATGCCAGAAATTTGACATACATTGACAGGGTTTTGAGGTTCATTCATGAAAAAAATATTTGAATTTTCGATCTTTATATTGATTAATGGCTCGCTAAAAGCAAAGTAGTATTGAGATTTCAGTATCTCACTCATTTCTTTGAGATCATCTGTGTAGGATCCGTCTTGTCTGAGCAGGGGTCCTATAGTAGAAGTGGTTTTGGCCTTGTTTTCGGCATACGAAAAAAAAAATATTTCGAATTTCTTTCAATTTCACTAATCGCTTTTAGCTCCTCTTGTCTCTCCTGGATCCTGTATGAGTCCTTTAACTTAAGCTCAATATTTTCCACTTTCCTGGTTAGATGTAATCAGTCTATCAACCTTCGAGAAATAGTATTTGAGGTGTCAGTCCAAACTGTTGTGTTAAACCATGGCCCTGTTTCTACGACTGAAGACACTCCTCTCCGCCGCTATTCTTCACCTATCCACATTTACCAGCTCTCTCCTCACCTGAAAGTTTCACTCTCCTATGTCCGCGTTAATTGTTTAGTGTGTGTGTGTGTGAGAGTATCTCTGTGTATACTAACATAATTGTAATATCAGGGGCCGAGTCATAACTCCGGGTCCCGCTCCCTCACCAATCGCTACTACGTTCGCTCTCTCCCTGCTCCATAAGCCTTATCATACCTCTTCTTAAAGCTATGTATGGATTCTGCCTCCACTACATCACTTTCCAGGTTGTTCCACTTCCTGACAACTCTATGACTGAAGAAAAATTTCCCAACATCCATGTGACTCATCTGAGTCTTCAGCTTTCAGTTGTGAACCCTTGTTACTGTGCCAAAAATTTAAAACATCCTGTCTCTATCCATCTTGTTAATTCTTCTCGGTATTTTATGTCATTATCATGTCCCCCCTATCCCTCCTTCCCTCCAGTGTGGTCAGGTTGTTTTCCTTAATCTCTCCTCTTAAGACATATTCATTAACTCCGGGACTAGTGTCATTGCAAACCTTTGAACTATCTCTATTATCCTGATGTGCTTGGCGAGGTGTTGGTTCCTAACTGGTGCTGCATACTCCAATATAGGCCTGACCTACACGATGTACAGGGTCCTGGACGATTCCTTACTGAGATGTCAGAATGATGTTCGTAGGTTTACTAGGAGCCCATATGCTGCAGCAGTTATTTGGTTGATGTGAGCCTCAGGAGATGTGCTTGGAATTATACGCACCCCAAGATCCTTTTCCTTGAGTGAGGTTTGTAGTCTTTGGCCCTATAGACTGTACTCTGTCTAAGGTCTTTTTTGCCTTTCTCCAATCTTTATGACTTTGCACTTGATGGGGTTGAACTCCAGGAGCCAGTTTCTGGACCAGGCCTGCAGCCTGTCCAGATCCCTTTGTAGTCCTGCCTGGTCATCCTCCGATTGAATTCTCCTCATTAACTTCACATCGTTGCAAACAGGGACACTTCTGAGTCTATTCCTTCCATCATGTCATTCACATATAGCAGAAACAGCACCGGTCCTAGGACTGACCCCTGTGGAACCCAGATAGTCACAGGCGCCCACTCGTCAGTCATGTACCATGACTCGCTGATGTCTTTCCATCAGGTATTCTCTGATCTATTGCAGTGCCTTCCCTGTTATACCTGTCTGGTCATCCACCTTTTACACTAATCTCTTGTGTGGAACTGTGTCAAAAGTCTTCTTACACTCCTAGAAACCTCACTGTACCTATCCCTCCCTCTCTCTTGTCTTACTGTTGTCACCTTGTAAAAGAACTCCATTAGGTTTGTGACACAGGATTTCTCATCCCTGAATCCGTGCAGGTTGTCGTTGACAAGCTTCGTTTCTTTGTGCTGCACCACTCTTCTCTTGATAAACTTCTCCATGACTTTCCTTACTATACATGTCAGTGACACTGGTCTGTACTGTAATGCTGTGTATCTGTCACATTTTTTTAAATTTGGGATTATATTTGATGTCTTCCATACCTCAGGTAGTCGCCCTGTTTCGATAGATGTGTTGAAGATTGTTGTTAGTGGTACACATAGCGCCTCTACTCCCTCTCTCAGGACACATGGGGAGATGTTATCCAGCCCCATCGCCTTTGAAGTATTTAGCTCGCTTAGCAGCCTCTTCAGCTCCTCCTCGGTTGTATGTGTTGTGTCCAGCACTTGATGATGTACCCCACCTCTCCGTCTTTCTGGAGGCACTTCTGTCTCTTCTGTGAACACTTCTTTGTATGTCATGTTGAGCTCCTCACACTTCTCGGTCGTTTCATGTGATCTCCCCCTTCTTGCTTCTTCAGTCTGATTACCTGGTCCTTGAGTGTTGCTTTCCTCCTGATATGATTGTACAACAGCTTGGGGTCAGACTTGGCTTTTGCTGCTATGTCATTTTCGTACTGTCGTTGGGCCTCCCTTCTTACCTGATCATATTCATTTCTTTCTCTTCGACTGCTCTTCTTATTCTTCTGGGTCTTTTACCTTCTAGGCTTCTCCATTCTCTAGCACACTTGGTTTTAGCCGCTCTACACCTTTGAGTGAACCTAGGGCTCGTCTTGGCCTTTTCGTTATTTCTGTAGCCTTTGGGTACAAACCTCTCCTCTGCTTCCTTGCATATTGTTGTCACATATTATATCATCTCACTTACTGATCTTCCTGCCAGTTCTCTGTCCCACTGAACCTCGTGCAGGAAATTCCTCATGCCTGTGTAGTCACCTCTCTGGTAGTTTGGCTGCATTCGCCCTGCCTTCCCTGCTTCCCTCTACACTTGTAACGTTATGTATTCGAAGCTCAGAACCCCTTGAGGGGTCATTCATATGTGATGTCCTCAATATCTGCACTACTCAAGGTGCATACTAGGTCCAATCTTGCTGGTTCTTCCTCTCCTCTCTCTCCCTGGTAGTGGCCCTTAAGTGTTGGTCCATGAGGTTTTCCAGTAAAACATCCATCATCTTAGCCCTCCACGTTTCTGGGTCCCCATATGGCTTAAGGTTTCCCCAGTAAATTTCTTTGTGATTGAAATTACCTACAATCTGTAGCTATGCCCTGCCGTCATGAGCTCTTCTGGCCACTTCAGTCAGTGAGTCAACCATCGCTCTGTTACTCTCATATTCTTGCCTTGGCCTCCTGCTATTATGTGGTGGGTTATACATCACTGCAATTACAACCTTGGGACCTCCAGACTGAAGTGTTCCTATTCTGTAGTCTCTTGTTTCTCCTCTGTCTCCTCTCTCCAGCTCCTTGAAATCTCTTTGTTTTTTGATGAGCACTTCTACTCATCCTCCCTCTCTGTTCCCTCTGCCTTTTCTCAGGATCTGATGTCCAGTTGAAAAGACGGCATCTGTTATTATTCCTGTGAACTTTGTTTCTGTGAGAGCTATGATGTCTTGTGATTCCTCTTCGATTCTTTAATGCCACTTCTCCCACTTATTCATTATTCCATCAGCGTTGGTGTACTATGCCTTCAGTTTCCTCTTCACTGTATTGGGATAGTCTGTTTGGCTGTGAGGTTCTGAGGGTGGTTCTTTGTATGTTTGCGCTTGTTTCTCCAACCGGCTCTGGTTGTCCACTGCTGACTCTATCCTGCTTTCTCTTTCTAGCCCCTTTCGATTCTGTGTCCTCTGTGTCAGCTGCTGTCGTTCTGTTCTCGTTCTGTCATGGTCTACGAACACCCTCCTGTATGTTGATGAGACTTTCAGATGTGGTTTAGCCTGCAGGATCTTGTTCCACACTGTTTCTGTCTTGAGAATCAATTTGACCTACCGATTTCTCCCCTTCGAGAACCCCTCTTTTCTCTGAAAATTTACTCTCAGTCATGTCCTCCTCGCCTATGTGTTTGATGTTTTCAATATCTTGTTTTTCTTTTTACTGTCTTTCATTGCATGTCCTCTCTTCGCTCTCCTGAGGCCATGAATACTGATCTCTCCCTCTCCTTCTCTCATTGTCTTTCCCTCAGCGTCTCTAAGTCCCGTTTCTACATAGTCTCTTTAATGTGCGTGTGTGTGTGTGTGTTAGTTACCATTTTGTCCTAGGCACATGTCGATTAGACACTAGGCCTGTTGTATGTGGGTGTGTGTGTAAGGAAACACTTCGAAATGTTTCCGCCCCGCTGGGAAGCGAACCCGGGCCCTCCGTGCGTGAAGCGAGATCTTTAGCCACCAGGCCACCGGGTGTGTGTGTGTGTGTGTGTGTGTGTGTGTGGGATGGAGGATATTGTTAGCCGTCTGGACGACATCATGAGAGGTAATGGGAGCAATCCTATTATCTGTCTCAGTGCTGGAGGCAACGATGTTGGCAGACGTAGGAGTGAGGACCTGACTAGCAGGTATAGGTCAGCAATAGACATAATTAGGAAGAAGGGTGGGAACCCTGTCATATGTGGTATTTTGCCAAGGAGAGGAGTTGGAGATGAATGGCTGTCCAGGGCAATTGGTGTCAATTGCTGGCTGGACAAACACTGTAAGGACAATGCAGTACCATTTATTTGCAACTGGGACCACTTCTATGGCCGAAATGACATGTATGCCAGGGATGGGGTTCACTTATCCAGGGCAGGTGTGGATTTTCTTGCTAGCTCAGTTGAGGGTGTTGTTAGAACTTTAAACTAGGATTAGTTAGAGGTATGGGTTTAGAAATGGAAAATACTGAATGTCGAAATATAGATCTAGGCTTTGATATAAAAAATCTTAACAATAACAAGGACAGTAATAGGTATAGTGGTAAAACAGAATGGAGCAGGAAGGGTAAAGAGAAAGGAGGGTCTTTAAAAGTGTATTATACAAATAGTCGTAGTGCTAGGAATAAGATGGACGATTTGAGATTAGTTGCAAGTGCAGGTAACATTGATGTATTTGCCATAACTGAGACGTGGTTCAACACGAAAAATAGGGACATGCCTGCTGAATGTCATATACAGGGTTTTAAATTGTTCCAAGTAGACAGAAGTTTCGGGAAGAGTGTGGAGTGGCACTGTATGTCCGAGATCGCTTGAACTGTTGCATAAAAAGGGAATAAAGTCTGAAATAACACATACAGAGTCTGTCTGGATAGAATTTTCAGAGGGGCATGAAAATTGATTTTAGGTGTGATATACCGTCCCCCAAACTTAGATAGGGACCAAGGAGACTACTATGGGAGGAAATTGTTAAGGCCACAATGCACGATAACGTAGTTATTCTGGGTGACTTCAACTTTAGTCAAATTGATTGGAATTTTTTGACTGGGAATTTAGAATCTAACGACTTCTTAGAAGTAGTTCAAGATTGTTTTTTGAAGCAGTTTGTGACAGAACCTACAAGGGGAAATAACCTGCTTGACTTAGTTCTGGCAAACAAGGAAACCCTTGTTAATAATTTAGATATTACAGAGGAACTCGGCACAAGCGACCACAAATCAATTACCTTTGGCATTGAATGGAAGTTTCATAGTACGAATAACTCAGTAACGGTCCCAGATTTTCGCTTAGCCGATTACAATGGACTTAGAGAACACTTATCATCTGTGGACTGGGGTAATGAAGAGGGCTATCAATATGACAGTTTTCTGAACACTATACATGCTGCCCAAATAACATTTATCCCATATAAAGAAATTAGATCGAATAGAAATGACCCAAAATGGATGAATAATAGGCTCAAATATCTTTTAGGGCAGAAGAAAGGAATTTATAGGCGTATCAAAAGAGGTGAGGGTCATCTTATGAGTCAGTATATTGACATTAAGAGGGACGTTAAAAAGGGGATAAGAAAAGCTAAACAGGACTACGAAATTAAAGTTGCTAGGGATTCGAAAACTAACCCAAAAAGTTTTTTTCAAGTGTATAGAACAAAAGTTAGAGATAAGGTAGGTCCCCTTAAAAATAATTATGGGTATCTTACTGACAAAGAGAATGAAATGTGCTCTATTTTTAATAATTATTTTCTCTCGGTTTTCACTCAGGAAGACACTAATAATATCCCAAGAATTAGGTATTTTAGTGGGCCTGAAGAAGATAAATTATGTAGTATCACAGTCACTAGCGAAAAGGTTATCAAACAGATAGACCGTTTGAAGCAAAATAAATCGCCAGGCCCTGATGAGCTTTTTTCAAGGATTCTTAAGGAATGCAAAATAGAACTCTGTGAACCCTTAACTAACATTTTTAACCTATCTCTTCAAACAGGTGTAGTGCCGGATACGTGGAAGATGGCTAATGTAATTCCTATTTTTAAAGCAGGGGACAAGTCGTTACCATCAAATTACCGCCCAATAAGTCTAACATCAATTGTAGGCAAATTACTAGAGTCGATTATAGCTGATAACATAAGAAGCCATCTCGATAGGCATAATTTGATTAATGATACTCAGCATGGATTCACCAGGGGCCGTTCCTGCCTAACTAATTTATTAACTTTTTTCAGTAAGGCTTTTGAGGCAGTTGATAATGATAAAGAATTCGATATTGTTTATTTGGATTTTAGTAAGGCTTTTGATAGAGTACCACATCAGAGACTGTTAAAGAAAGTAGCTGCTCATGGCATTGGTGGAAAAGTGTTGTCATGGATCGAGTCATGGCTCAACAATAGGAAGCAGAGGGTGTGCATAAATGGGGTTAAATCGGAGTGGGGATCTGTAACAAGTGGCGTTCCTCAGGGATCGGTTTTGGGCCCGTTGTTGTTTATAATATATATAAATGACCTTGACGAGGGAATTTCTAGTGATATGAGCAAATTCGCTGATGACACGAAGATAGGTAGGATAATCGATTCAGACGTAGATGTCAGTGAACTACAGGAGGATTTAGACAAACTCAATTCCTGGTCAGAAAAATGGCAGATGCAGTTCAATGTAGATAAATGCAAAGTTCTAAAGCTCGGGAGTGTCCATAACCCAAGCACTTATAAGTTAAATAACGTAGAACTTAGCCATACAGATTGCGAGAAGGACTTGGGGGTGATGGTAAGCAGCAACCTTAAACCAAGACAGCAATGCCTAAGCGTACGTAATAAGGCAAATAGATTACTGGGATTTATATCAAGAAGTGTTAGCAACAGAAGTCCAGAGGTTATATTACAGCTTTATACATCATTAGTAAGGCCTCACCTAGATTACGCAGCTCAGTTCTGGTCTCCATATTACAGAATGGACATAAATTCGTTAGAAAACATTCAGCGTAGAATGACTAAATTAATATATAGCATTAGAAATCTTCCTTACGAAGAAAGATTGAAGACCCTTAAATTACATTCACTTGTAAGACGTAGAATGAGGGGAGACATGATCGAGGTATACAAGTGGAAAATGGGTATTAACAAAGGGGATATAAATAAGGTCTTGAGGGTATCTCTCCAAGAGAGAACCCGCAATAATGGATTCAAGTTAGATAAGTTTAGATTTAGAAAGGATATAGGAAAGTATTGGTTTGGAAATAGGGTAGTTGATGAGTGGAACAGTCTGCCTAGTAGGGTTATTGAAGCAAGGACCTTGGGTAGTTTTAAATTTAGGTTGGATAAATTCATGAGTGAAAGGGGTTGGATTTGAGCGTTAATTGCACATGAGTAAATCAAATTATCAAAGCTTATTTCTTGGGTAGCATTGAAAATTAGGTTGAACAAATATTCTGTTAGTGGGATGGAATGTGAAGGACCTGCCTAGAATGGGCCAACAGGCCTGCTGCAGTGTTCCTCCTTTCTTATGTTCTTATGTTCTTATGTGTATTTCCTTCAGGAAAAAATGACTATTGAACCATTCAAAAAATATATAACTTAAGATTAATTCAAAATTTAAAAAAAATGTTTGTTCAGTGTTCAATCATATAACCTAGAATATCAGAGTGAACAGAGTAAGATTCATTAGGATCAGTCTACTGGTTTCCCTGATATAAGAGCGAAATGGAACCCTATAAAACAAATTTGTCATATACATTTACATAATTTGACTAGTTTCTGCTCTTGCTCCAGCGTCACTTGAAGGTTTTACTTTCAGAACATTTTTGGTTTCCAGGTGTTGATTTATTGAGTTGTTTGTGGTGTTAGGCTGCAGGTTTTTGACTTCCTGTTCTTGGTTTCTTACAAGTGAACATGAAAAACGTTTGTTCATCTTGAAATTGTTGTTTCAAGTTTCTTAACATCTTCGAAGGTTTCAATAATATTTCGTGGGTTTATCGAGGGAGTTAAGCTGCAGCTTAACTCCCTCATTTTTGGTGGCATTAGGAACACATAGATGGAGTTATGTGATAAGGGCAACACTTTTCATGGATCACGTAACAGCCAAAATGAGTTTAGTTATTTAATAAACAGAAGTTTAATATTAGCGTTCTGAACTAATTAAGGTATGACTGAAATTCACATATATGCTAGAATATTGATTTATACTAAAAGAAAAAGTTAAATTTTGCAAATATCTGAATATTTCACTTACCAGAGTAGTGTCATATATCTGACTAGGTAAGTAAACATAATGTCCATCCTGATCTACCAGGTCCTCAGGAGTCTCACCAGCCCAGGTCAAGACGTGAGGGTAAACCTTGCATGTATCCAAGAGCACTTCTACCACTTCCTTATAACCAAGTTCTGCGGCCCAGTGAAGTATTGTCCTACCATTAGCGTCCTGAATGTTACCATCAGTCTTGATGGGGATGTTCTCTCTAAGTGTTTCAAGTTGTTTATAAGACACAGCATGTTTCATGTTCCTATATTCTTCTTCACACTGACTCCAACAAGTTATCTGTAACAATACCAGTTGTGATCAGAAATTTTGCACTCATTAATATATAATATTCTACAAATTTATCACAAAAAGAATCTTATTTTGCAGCCTTAATACAACTAAATGATGCTATTCCAAGTATGTGGCTATTTAGATATTTTTTTTAATATAAACATAAATCTTGGTGTTAAAATTAAGATATTCAGTAGTCATGTGATATCAACGGTAGCAGAGATATTAACGTTATAATTATTGACAAGGCAAAAATGATGACATTGCAAACAGTGACATGTTAATGACCAAGTGCAATGACATCATTATTCTTCCCTCATCATCAAACATTTTATTGAAGGTAAAATTCATATTTATAAAACATTTCAATTTTTTTTTATAAAATATTTCATATTTTTATAAAATATTTTATGTTTTTAAAATCTTTTTATATTTCTTATAATATATTTAATTTTTTTATTAAAAGATATAAAAGTAATAAATGTGGATGTCTGTAATAATTTTAATCATCTCTTGACAACATGGTTCAGGTCATCAACCTGTAAATCATTATAATCTTCCAACATCCGATGTTGTGATCTGAACTTTCTGATGAAAGATTATTGTCTCCCCAACATGTGACTGAGGATGTTCGATGTACAGATGAAACTGTTGACTCGAGCCCGGTGTGCTGGTAGCTAGAGCTCTTGCTTCACACACGGAGGGCCCGGGTTCGATTCCCGGCGGGTGGAAACATTTTGACGTGTTTCCTTACACCTGTTGTCATATTCACCTAGCAGCAAATAGGTACCTGGGTGTTAGTCGACTGGAGGTTTACCTGTAGAGAATTCGAGGGGTCAACACCCCTGCGGCCCGGTCTATGACTAGGCGACTGGTGTGGGTCGCATCCTGGGGGACAAGATTAAGGGCGCATGGCCGAACTTTTTTGGCGGCACACGAAAATAATTGAAAAAAATATTAAAAATGAGTTTTGGTGACAGAAAAATAGTTTAAGAATCTGGCAACATTTTGGTGAAAATCCCATTTTAATACAACGTTTCTAAAGCAAATTATAGTTATTTCAAGCATATTATCTTACGCGCAAGGTAAAAAAAGTTTGTGACCTTGCAACATAATTTTTTTGTTTTGTTTAATTTTCTCTATATTTCTTTCCAATACATTAAATTTACCACTCACAACATCATAATACAGTATTGGAGCTGCTTATTGGCTTATTGCAGAGGTAGGAGGGGCTTGTAGCAGAGGTGGGAGGGGCTTATAGCAGAGGTGGGAGGGGCTTATAGCAGAGGTGGGAGGGGCTTATAGCAGAGATGGGAGGGGCTTATAGCAGAGGTGGGAGGGGCTTATAGCAGAGGTGGGAGGAGTCAAGAGGCAGCCAAGGACGATAGTTGCATGATCAGCGGTTTGATACTCCCAACAAATGTTTTTATACTGACGTTATTATTACTAATACACTTCATCTGCTTATAACATTTATTCAATAATAATATCAGACATAAAGATATATAAGATAAAAGCATAATAAAGACGGCCAAAATAATAATAAGTGTCATATACCGGAGAGTGAAGTCATTGGAGACCTTGATCAAGCAATGTTCATGCTTATAAATATACGGTTTTCTCTATTGCCTCGCTGGCGAACTCAAAGAAAACGGTATTTTAACATGGGAAACAATAAGATATCACTTAGAAGGCGTAGATTAAACCCAAAACAGCGAGATTTTCGTGAATCTTTTGACGTAAATGAGGAGTGCCCGCTTTTCCGCGATTATCTCGAAATAAGATTTTGACCTATTGCTTACATTCCCTCCATTATTAATGATTAGATTGTAATGATTTTCACAGGGAATATAAAACAAAGTGTGTTTGATTATACTATTGAACAAAATTTGGAATATCTCAAATATTGTTTATTTTGTGTGGGGGGGGGGGGGGGTGGTAAAAGGCAGATATTTTAGTGAGTGTCAAAAGCGAACCAAATGTATTTTTTTTTCGGCATGAAGACAAGCTATCACGCATTCATACATTCTATAATATATTGGGGTTAGAGGTATTCTACGAGTGGGAAGTGTCCGCAGCACCGCTGGTACTGCCATAGGTCAAAATCAGTAATTATTTATTTTTTCAGTTGTTTGTTGGCCGATCTTATTGAAACTCTGTCATTGCATGTTACATACATGCTTCTAAACATGTGCCAAAGATAAAAAGAATCGGACGAAAAATAATGGAGATGAAGGTGTTTTGGGACCCTCCCAACAATGGAAATAAGACAGACAGTCCTCGATGACGCACTGACTTTCTTGGGTTATCCTGGGTAGATAACCCTCCGGGGTTAAAAACCCGAAGAAAATCGTATCTTATCTATCTCCCAGCTGTGGTTCCGACACAGCTACGTGGCAGCTGGTGGCAACATCCAGGTCAGGTTTAGAGGCAGTGACCAACCAACTGACTGTGGTTATTTTATTGTATCTACTAGGAACTGATGTAGGAGTGGGTTATAATATGGTATCTAGAAGTTATTGTGTGTGCTCTATGTTTTGTGTTAAGAAAAAATTACATGTATGTTACATTATATGAGAGCAGAATTATATGTACACAAATAAGTGTTACATTTGTGAATTCAGAAAAATAATCATAATTATGCTGCCTCCAATTATGAGGATAACATTAAATATTAAATCCTGTGCTCCAATAATGAGTGTATAATGTGTGAGCTCAGAGTTAAACAATTCTGAAATTAGAGCAGGTTAATGAGTGTTGGTTATCCTAACATGTATTGTAAATTAACAAGTACATATAGGTAAAGATATTAAGGTCAATACTAAAGAAGAATTTTAGTCACGAGCTTCCAGTTGCACAATATATATTTATTGTATTCTTAGAAAGAATATAATTTCTTCTTACCTAATATAAAGTTAATTATAACAACAATAAGGTAGTAGAGAAAGTGTGGCAAATCATGAACAATATTCTCTTGCGCTGACCTTCACAGACATATTTAATTAATATGGTGACATTAACAATAATATTTATTATGAAGGCCATCACAGTAATATTTATAATACCGACTATCACAACAATATTTACTACACTATCACAATAATATTTACTACACTATCACAACAATATTTATTACACTATCACAACAATATTTACTACACTATCACAACAATATTTACTACACTATCACAACAATATTTACTACACTATCACAACAATATTTACTACACTATCACAACAATATTTACTACATTATCACAACAATATTTACTACACTATCACAACAATATTTACTACACTATCACAACAATATTTACTACACTATCACAACAATATTTGCTACAATGACCATCAACAAATATGTACTACAATAACTGTGGCGTGTGGTGAAGAAGGAATAAGTGCTTGAGTGCATGATGGAAGATGGAGGACTGCATGCTTGAGTATATGGAGAGGAAGGAAGCAATGAATGGTTGAGTGTATGTTTACTGAGGGAGAGATGAAGGCTTGAGTGTTTGGTGAGGTAGTTAGTGATGGTTGCTTCAGTGTGTGGTGAGAAAGGGAGGGATTGGTGCTAGGATGAGTTGTCAGGGAGGGAGGGATTAGTGTTTTATTGTGTGCTGAGGGAGGAAGGACTGGACTTTTGAGAATGTGGTGAAGGAGACACGAATAGGAGCTTGAGTGTATGACGAGGGAGGGAGGCATGGATTCTTGAGTGTAAGTTGAGGAAAAAAAAGGGACGGCTGCTTGAGTTTGAGTAGAGAGGATGGAGAAGTGATGCTTGGGGTGTGTTGAGAAGAAGAGAGCGGTGCTTGAGAGTGTGGTGAAAGAGGGGACGGTATACATGAATGTGTAATGAGAGAGGGTTGGATAGGTGCTTCAATGTGTGGTGAGAGAAGAATGGATAGGCTCTTCAATGTCTGGTGAGAGAAGGATGGATTGGTTACAGATTGTGTTGTGAGTAAGGAATGGGTGCTTGAGTGTGTTGTCAGGAAGGGATGGGTGAGTAAATGAATGACAAGGGATGGAAGAATGGGTGTTTGAGTGCCTGGTTAACTAAGGAGGGATGACAACTTGAGAGAGTGGTGTAAGGGAGGGAAGGATGGTTGCTGAAAACTGTGGTGAGGGAGTGATGGGAGTTTGATGGTGAGGAAGAGCGATGGAGCGATGGATGCTTGAGTGTGATGAGTGCGAGAGAGGGAGATTGGTGCTAGAGTGAATGGTGAGGGAGAAAGTATGAGTACTTTAGTGAGGTAAGGATGAGTGGATGCATGAGTATTGGGTGAGAAAGAGAGAGATGGATTCTAGATTGTGTTGAAGGAAAGGGGCACTTGAATATGTCTTGAAGAAACGAGGGCTGGATTTTAGGGTATGTGGAAAGGGTGGTAGAGATGGGTATTTTATTGCGGTGATGAAAGGAAGCCTGAATTCTTGAGTGTGTGACGAGAGAGTGAGGGATGCGAGATTGAGTGTGTGGTGAGGGTGGAAGTGCTCGATGAAGGGATGGGTACAAGAGTGCGTGGTGAGGGAGGGAAGGAAGGGTGCTTCAGTCTTGTCTACCCTTCCCATGTCATAAACTGCCTTCTCACTTGGTAAACGGACTTTCTTCTCTGCCAGACGCTCTACTCCAGTGAAATCTCCTGTTCTCTATCTTTCCCATATTTCCAAATTTTTAATCTCAACACTTCTCTCCGTTCCTTACACATCAAACTTACTTTTTACCAACCTAACATCCTTCACAGTAATCTAGTTCGTGCCTCTCTTACTGTTATTGATGCTTCAGGAGTCTACTCTATTTCCTGCTCCCCTTGTCCTCTTCAACACTTTGTAGAAACTGGTCGCTCTGCTAAAACTGTCTACCCTTCTTTTAGGCTTCACAGACACCGTCTTGTTGGAACATCACTTATACACAACTTTCCTAATATAAATCTTAATCCTGGCTTTGTAGATACCTTCCTTTCTCATTACATTGTCAAATGCTACAAACTTCAGAACACTCATGACTTTACCTGATAGTTTATTTTCCTCTTCTTCTTACTACGTCTTCTTCTTTCCTATATTTTCATTGTCTTCTGCATATATGTGTCCAGTCTAGTAGTCCCCCCTCTTGTGTTTTTCGTTCCACCCTCATGTGTCATTAGCTCTTCTGCAGTGCTCCTTTGTCTTGTCCTTAGACTTACTCCACTTCTACTTCCACTACTAGCAGTACTACTCCTCTACTACTGCTTTTGCCTCTCTTCATTCTCTTTTCTGTCTCTTGTGCTACTACCACTACTACTCCTACTGCTACTTCCACTTCCAGCATTACCTCTACCACTTCCTTCTTTTTTCCTCTCTTTGTCCCGTCACTGTCCTACTCTGCTATATATACTGGCTCCCTCATCTTGGTGTACTCACCTAGTTGTGGTTGCAGGAGTCGAGTCATAGCTCCTGGCCCCGCCTCTTCACTGGCCGCTACTGGGTCACTCTCCCTGCGCCATGAGCTTTATAGTGTGTTTGTGTTACTAGTCAATGGTCCAACTCGGACCGTAACGTCATCAGCTTCTTACTGCTATGTGCTGGTTATTTGCGTATTGTTCCAGTTATGGTATTGTGTCATTTGTTATTTACCTGTCTATTGGTAATTCCCCTTATGCATGGTGTAGGCAATACAATAAGAGTCCCTGACACTTATTGTATTTTCTCTTAGTGTACTCCTGCCACCCCTTCTTTTAATAGGTTGTATGTTGCACCATCTGCCTAGTCTTTTGCTTTCGTAGGGAGTGATTTCTGTGTGCCGATTATGTATCAGTTCCACTAGGACTGGTGTAAATTAAGATGTAGCTCTCTCGCTTGTGCTCCAGGAAGTACAGGTCAAGTGAATCCAAAATTTTCCATTAATTAAGGTGCTTGACTAAACTTAAATGTGCAGTGAAGGACCTCTATACATTCTCTAGATCTGCGATTTCACCTGCCTTTAATTGAGCTGTTAGTATATAGCAGTACTCCAGCCTAGAGAGAACTAGTGATTTAAAAAGGATCATCATTGTTATGACATCAATATTTTTGAAAGTTCTCATTATCAATTCTATAATTTTCCTCGCAGATGTGATAGTGACAGTATGTGATCCTTGAAGGAGATATCCTCTGACATTAACACTCCCATGTCCTTCACACTACATTTTTGCTTTACTTTGAGGTTAGAGTTTATAATATAAGCCGTTCAATTTATTATTTCCTCCAGTTTCCTTAACTGAGTAATTGAAATTTGTTCTCATTGAACATAATATTGTTTTCAGTTGCCCATTGGAAAACTTTGTTTATATCAGCTTGGTTTATATTAGCGAGTCCTCAGTGGATGACACTCTTGTGCAGATTCTAGTATCTTCCGGAAAAGAAGACACGGTGCTATAGTTCACATCTCTGTTTATTTTGATACGAGGATGAGAAACAGGATGGGGCGAGAACTATACCTTGTGAAGAGAGCTTTTCACTATGGCAGCCTCCGAATTAACCTTGTTTTCTATTACTCTTGGTGTGTGATTAGTAAGAAAGTTGAAGATCTATCTGCCCATTTTTGCCGGTTTATTCGTTTTGCATGATTTTTGTACACTATACACCTGTGTATACTACATCTGTGTATACTACATGTGTATTATGTGTGTCTTCCAGTGCATCCAAGACCATATCAAAGTGTTCCAGTAGTTGCGAGAGGCAGGAACCACATGCTCTAAACCCATGTTGCCCTGGATTGTGCAGTTGTTGGGAATCCATGTGGTTGGTGATCATGCTTCTTACAACTCTTTCAAAGATTTTTTATGATGTGAGACATAAGAGCTATTTGTTTATAATTCTTTGATATTCCTTTGCTGCAGTCTTTATGGAGTGGAGTTACTTCCATTCCTCTTAACGACTGTGGGATGACACCCATGTCAAAGCTCATTCTTCTTAACATACTTAAGTACTTAAGGCACTGTTACGGGTATGCCCTTGCCCAACATTTTACATTGTGTATATTTTTATATTTATATAAAAATATATTTTATATTTTATTTAAAACGCAAAAATACATAACACATGATAACATAGAATGCACAAGAACAAGAAAACATGGGCACATATATCTTATACCATATTACAAAAGCACCCAGTGACGTCAAAATCAGGAACTACAACACCATGTTTATAAACATATTCAAGATAAACACTCCACCATATACATTACTACACAACCAGCCCTCAATACAAAATACAAACTCAAGCAAAATGAATTGCTATGCCATGATCCATGATAAAAGGTACATAATGACAACAAAAAGCGTACAAGGATGCCCAACATCCAACACGTTATACATAATATGAATGTGGAAACTTTTTTGAGTCACTCAAGTTCCACAGGGTAAGTGAGCCGTTAGGAGCCTTAAACATACCATGGATCGGCCCTCGGAGTTTATAAACCCACACACCCAACAAAAACATACACATTCAAGTTGACGAAGGTAACAATTGTGTACATTTTAATTGATAGATTTATTCACCTAGGAAAGCCTAGGAAAGTTTGTACAGTTAGTAACTAATAGTAGAATTATTGAGGCAATGTTAGATATTAATAATGTAGTTCTAGCACCTTAATATAGGTAGATATAAGCCCAAATAGACGAACCTTGGGATAGGTTAGCTAATGAGAACTGGCAGCCCACACTTGAATCTAGGCAGTGTGGGACTCACAACGCTTGACCTGCGTTCTTACCAGACTGGACTTCAACCAGAGAACAAGTGCTGTGAACAAGCAGCATCCCCCACGTGACTCAACATTTGTCTTGGGGCCCCGGAGGAGAGATCCCGAAGTACCGCGGATATCTCTCTCCATCCAGACCTATTACAGTAAGACTAGACTTTCTTTCTCTCAGTATCTGGCCAGTTTTCTGGGGGAAACGTTAGTGAGTTATCTGTTGGTCTTAAGCGGATGGACGCTTTTGTATTGGTATGTACCAGCGTCGTCTCTTAAGTTCAAGTTGCTTGGAGGATATACCCTAGGGCTGGGTATTCTGAGTTAACACAAGACACTAATACCACTCAATTTGCAGATTAAGAATCTTCCCAGCACATGGTGTTTGGAGAGGGTTTATAGCTTAGGAAGATCTAGGATCCACAATTCCACTCTATCAAGTAAGTTAAACCCTTTCAGTATCGTGTAAGCAGTGTGGAATTCCCCTTACTGCAGTTAGCTAGAAATTTGTCCCTTAGCCACTTGTAAGTCTTAGAGAAGTGTCTCAGAGTGTCGGTGTCAACAGTGCTTACCCAGTGCAGCTTACAAGAAGGCAGTCCCAAAACAAGTTTCTATAATGAATAACAACAAGAAATACCTACACAAAATAAACAAGCATAAATATATAAAAAAAAAGAAACCCTCATAAAAGTCCCGCTCAGAAACATGATGGTCATACGATTATAATAATTAGAAAAACATACAAATCAAAGCACATACGTATATTGTACAACTTCACTATAAAAGCCACCGTATATAAGAAACACCAACACCTAGCCCCATATGGAACATTAGAGGCACAAACCCAAACACTTAGGCTGTACTCTGTATAGCTGCAAAAGCATCCCCCCAGTACGTGCCACATCCGTCGACTAGAGGTATCCTGTTCAGAACTATAAAAGTACAGTACAGGCTCACCAATCCAGTTCCCCCACAGCTCTCCACCTGCAAAGTCTGAAGTCATATTCCATACCTGTGCACAGCATCCTTAGTCAAGATGTATCCCAAAAACACCCTCCCCCCCATGTCTGCATCTGTCCTTACATCAATTCGCATCCTCCTAAGAAAACCCAATCTCTATACCCACACAAGACCCAAGGTCCCCCCCACATTCACAAAGACACATCACTACTTGCACCTAACCCCACTCATCCCTGCCACCACTCCGAAAACCCAACCTTTCCTCAGACCAGTCCCCTGTCATCTGCCGCCCGTCCCTCTCCTCAACGCATCCAAAGACATCAACCTATAACCCACCAAAAAAGCCCCTTCCCAGTGTCTCCCATACAGCTCCTGGTTCCTACAGCGCATCCTATAAAAACGAGCTGCCAATGCCTTGACTCGAACCGCACACCACACCTACCTCATACTCCAGGATACATGTATAAAATCCAATACCAGATACACCAAACCCCTTCGAACGTCGTCCTGACAGCCTCTAAAATCCAAACTCAAGGCCCTTAATAGCGATACCCCCCTCCCACACCCCTAACTACCCTTCCAAACCATACCCGCACTTCATCCAACCCTTCACAGAAAAAAACAGAATGATACGCCATATTCAAAGACTCGCAATGAGGACACAACCCATCCCCCCCGAAACCCATGCAGAAAACTGTGCCCACGATGCCAAAATGCCATGCAGGAGACGATATCCAGTTTCTCTCACCCTTGATGGCACTTTCATCTTTCGTAACCAGTACCACACCCGCTTCCAGTCATACAAAGGAAACTCCTCTTTTCCATATACTACCTCCTTGGTGTCCCCCACCCTATCAAGCTTACTCACCTTAAACTTCCCTGGGTCCCTCACAACCAACAAAACCCTTAAGATCTCCTCACATACTAAAACATCCCTACCTCCCCACCACCTCCACACCACCCGCATAACCTGATCTACCCGTGCCCCAAGATACGCCCCCTAACCAGAAATTCCTGCTTCACATAAACACCCAATAATCTACGACGCAAGGGTATTAACCCCAACCCCCCTATCCCCACCCTTGCCATAACTATTCCCTGATTCAACCAGTGCCTACCGTAACCCAAAAAACCCTCAAGACTCTCTTCTGCAACCTTGCAATATCCTCATCAAGAAAAGGGTACACCGCACCCACGAACCACAACCTACTATATATAAGTTTATTAACAACTATTACCCATTGCAAAAGGATCACCTCCCCATGTTTCCATACCCCCAACTGAACATCCCTACTAAAAGACACCCCACATATCTTTAAACTGTCTGCTAGCACCCACCCACACCTTCCCAATGTCCCCCTACCCATATACCCACCTCCATCAACCGTGACTTTGCTCTATTTACTCACATCCCTGTAGCTCTCCCGAAAAACCCCACAATCCTATCCACATTTGCTAAACCCTCCTCACTGCCCACCAGAATTGTAGTGTCATTGACGTAACCCACAATTCTGGGGGTCATCCTAGAATCCCCCACCTTTTCCCACACCAACCTATAAAAGGGGTCCTGAAGACACGCAAAAAGAAGCTGGAACAAGGGACATCCCTGTTGCAGCCCCCTCCCCATGCCCACAGCCTCCCCCAGCTTCCCATTAACATGTACCCTGAACTGTGCCCCCTTATAAAGCACCCTCGCCCAACCCACCACCTCATCCCCAAACCCCTTCCTCTTTAAAATGTTCCACAACATTCCATTTTCCACCCTATCATACGCTGTTTCCCAATCCAAGCTAAGGACACCCCCTCCCTTCCTCCCTTCCACAAAATCCCTAATTCGTAGATGCCCCATCTGCATACTTCGTCCCGGTACCCCAAATTGCCCCCATCCAACAATCCTTCCAAGACCCCCTTTATGCGATTACCCAAGATTTTGGCAAAAATCTTGTAGTCTGCACAAAGAAGAGTAATCGCCCTATAACCTTTCAAAGTACCACTAGTCTGACCCTTGGTAATCAAAACCACAATCCCCATCCTTTGCTCGACTCCCATCTTACCCTTCACCTTCATGGCATTAAACACTCTCAGCAACACCTACCTCAACACCTCCCAATGCCTAATGTAAAAATCCCCAGGAATCCCATCGATGCCGGGCGCCTTTCCTAAATGTAACTCCTGCACTGCTTTCTCTACCTCTTCCTCTGTAATGTCACCTTCCAACCCCACCCTCGCATCCCCACTTATACCCTCCATGATGCCCTCCAAAACCATACCCCCGGCCTCCATATCACATTCCACTCCCACCGTTTTCCAACGAAACCAATGCTCAGCACACCGACACATTCCTTCAGTTGTATTCACCACCTGTCCCTCTCGATACCCACCCATCTCCTCCTCCACCCTCAATGACATAACCGTCATTTTCTTTTGTCGACCCTGAAATCTGTGCAATACCATAGCTGATGGCTTGTCCCCCACAAAACGTCTTCCACTCCACCTCTAATCCTTATAGCTTGAAACCTCTTGTTCTGTATGTCCCTCAACTGCCCACATAAATTTTCAATTTCCACCTGCCTCTGCCAGCCCATTCCCCCCACAGCAATCCTTCAGCTGTGCCTCCACGTATTTCTGTTTCCTGAAATGGTACTGTGCATCCTCCCCACCCAGCCTCTGATAAAAGTCCCTAATAGCCACCTTCACTCTCCCATTCCACCAACCAACAACATCAACAATACCCCTCCCCTCCCCCGAAATTCTCTCCCACCAATCTGCAAAAACCTCCCAGTGTCCCTCCCCACTCATTAACCTGGTATTCAATTTCCAATGACCTGGATATGTTGCCACAGTCCCCTCCCACCCAAGCTCCGCTAACACACCCCTGTGATCTGAGAGCCCTGCATCCAGACAACTAACCCATCCAACCTGCAAAACCCTCGATGCATATATTCTATCTAACCTTGCCGTGTATCCCCGTTGAAAAACGTAAAATCCACATCCCAACTCCCTCCCCAAACTACATCCCCAACCCCAACCGCCCCCAAAATCTCCCTCAACGCTCCCAAAACACAACCAGACCCATGCGGTTCAACTCTTTCTCCCGAATCACACAATTCCAGTCCCCAGCTATTACTGCTACCATTGGCAATACCCTCAGAACATACACCAATTCTTCTGTAACAAAATCCTCCTTATATCTACGATTATGCACCACCGGCATATACACACTTACCAATCCAATCTGGACATTCCCCCACACCCCTACCACCCTCACGATTCTCCCACCCACCCCTCTTCCCAAGCCTTTAAACGAAAAGGACTGGTCTGAATTATCCCTATGGCAGCCCCACCCCTTGAGACTTCCTGAACTACCCGTATACGTACATCTCATATCCATTCAGCCATAAGTCACATCCACACCTAAAATTGTGCTCCTGGAGGATGCACACATCAACTCGCATACATCTGAAAGTCATATCAAGCCAACGTCTCTTTACCTCCATATGGAGGCCATTTACATTTATGTTTAAACATCTGAATATACCAACGGGGGTTTACCTTTCGACTTTACTACCCTAGGTGCACCAACAGCAGTTGGTGCCACCTTTCCACCACCTTCCTTCATACCCTTCCTTCCAAACTTTCCCAGGGCCTTCGTTTCAGCCTCGTCCACCTCCACTGAAATCTTTTTACCAATCCTCTGGCCCGGTGTGAGCACGTCATTCTCAGCCATACCACTTGACCTTTTCCGCGATTTCCTTACCAATTCCATTTTCCCATCCTCCTCCCCCCTGTGCACCTCCACCACCACCACTTTCCCGACCTTCCTGCTGTCAGCAGAATCCCCTTCGACCACACATTTATTCTCAGTACTCGACGGCACCACCTCAAGATCCCTTTGACTCTCCTGGTCCACCGACACAGGGCCTTCCAACATCCGACACAAATCCTCCAACAAAGAGGTATCCAGGCCATCCATCATACCCAGTTGCCCTTGAGTCTCCACATCCTGACCCAGTTCAGGAAACGACTCCAGTGAAGATGATGGCAAAGTGGAGACCGCCACCTCCGACGCCTCAATCACATCACTCCATCTCCTACCAAGCTTCACATCCTTGGCATGATGTAGCCTATCCTCAGCCCCTTCTTCTCCCTGCTGACGTCCGACACCCTGACGACACTATTGATCTTCCTGATGCTGTTGATATTCCTGACAGCTCTCACAAGACGCCGCTACATGTCCTGCCACACCACATCGATGGCAGGTTCGCACTTGGCCAGGATAGGTCACATAAACCTGCATCCTAAAAACGTCCATCTGCACATATGATGGTATTTGCTTTCTGAGGGACATCTTAATGGAGAAGGTTCCTTCTGGCATTCTGGCATACACGCCATGAGCCCAGCGGCCCACCGTAATCGCATGAATTACTCCATACTGTTTGAATACCTCCCTGACATCCTCCTCCCCGGCCTCAAATGGAGCATTTCAGATCTTGATCCAAGTGTATTGAGCTGAAACATCGTGAAGACACACCTCTAGGCTCGAGTTGATGACGATCCTTGCCTCCCGGTATTTCTCAACAACAGCTTCGTAGGCACAGCCGGTGTTAAACAAGACAGTGACTCTTCAGCAACATTCTTCAATCAAGACAACGTTTCCGGGTGTGAATTAAGGATTAATTTTACCTAGAGCCTTCCTGCACCATTCAAAGAAATACCATAAATGTCCTCATGTGGTATCTGGTATGTGTCCCTGATAATCAAGGGCAACATGACGTCTGCATTGGTCGGGTGAATCGCTCCCTGGAGAAGTTCTATACACAGAGTATTAACTCATCGTCTGTACAGATCCGCCATATTGTGGGAAACAAAGTTTCGTTGTTTTGCCACTAGGGATCTGCGCAGCTCACCCTGTCACCACGAAGGCTGGGCAGCTAATATGTATATTTTATCATAATTGTATATTTGAGATATTTCTGTTATTAGCTAAAACGAAAATTTCTTGCTATATACTATTATTTGATTTAGCTATGTCTTAGGTAGGATGTTACCTTATAATTTTATGTTGGGCAATGTTAGTCCATTTTACTGTGATGTTCATGTAGTGGGAGACCACTAGTTGGAGTGCCGGTTACCTGTTTAGGTACTGGCCGGACTCCCCCTAAAGTCAAGTGACCTACATGAGGTCAGTTTACCAAACAATGGTACTCGTCAGTAGGTTCACGCACCCTCTCCCAAGAGGGAGTAGATTCACACACCCTCTCCTGTTTAGGAGTAGATTTTCACTCTGTCAATAGTCATGTGCTCACTTCTGAGTTCAAGTATTCTACCTTTAAGAGGCTTTTGTTGTTATGTCTCTGGAATGGTTTGATCAAGCTATTGAACACTATCTATTTGTTCTCGATAGCTTGTATTCACAGAGATTAGGTGATCTTTACTGTATGAGTCTTTGAGTCATAAGATAGTATATCTTGAGGTTATATATATATTGCAAAAGAGAATTTTTAGATCATATGCTGATTTATATGAATCCTTATATATATATTAAATGTAACAATTTTACCTTGTTTAGATCAATCTCCCCTTTCAATAACTTTATATTGAAATTATTTTCTCTTACTGAGAAGAGAACAAACCTTAGTTAAATATCTTGTTACGAGGGGGCCAGACAGGCCCAGAGATAAGGCCCTTATCATAACAAATAAGGGCCTGTCCGGGAGTTTGATCCAAGGAATAGGGATATGATCTATGAGTTCTCTTAAGCAATATAATCATTCTTGGTAAGAACTTATTTTCATAATGTCAGAACCTTCTGAGGCTCGAGTGTATTTTCTATTTCTGCAGAAGTTCTAAATCATTTGATAGGGGAGCTAGGTCTCAACTTTATATTTGACAATCTGTAAAGAAAAGTCTCAAGAACGGGAAGTTGCTAACTTTTGTTTGTCTCCCAGCAATGATGGCTACTGATGTTTGGCTCTCGCTTACCACTCACCCAGAAGACAAGCAACTACGGGGTATAAGGACTTCTCTTCCCCATTGCTATCGGTATTGGCGATACCTTTATTGGGTAGAGTGAAAAGATTGATTTTAGTGAGTTCTTGGTAAGTGCCTCCTATACGGTTGGAGCTCAGGGGATTAATTTGTCTCCCTCTCTGTTGTTGGACATGCCTAAAGCATCCACACAACGGAAGCTAGTATGGTTGGTGTTGACTGCGCCCCTAGTAAGACTAAGAACCTTTCAGTCATTTTGTGAGTCACTGCTGTCCTGGGACGAAGCATATCTTTCTAGTTGGTACCGTGTATTGAAAGGATAAAAGTAAAGAGACGACATTTTGGAACAGAACCTACTCTCTGGTTCCTTAATGTTCGCTGCAGATTAATGTGGACTTCATTAATCTATTGGCATTGTTGATTCAGCTACTGTTCTAGCTGTTACTGCTGGTGTCTCTGCGCGATTTCTGTATATAGAAATCTTTGTAGTGCTATTGTTCTTATTGTCTGTCTTGCAGACATTGAAGGCTAATATGAGAAGCAAGACTCGTATTTGTTCAAGCTTTTATGGAAACAGTGTGTGGTGAAATTATCACCTCTGGTCCTCTGAAATGAGTGTTCAGCGGAGATGAAAAAACTGTAAGGGCTACTCTTGGAGAGAGAGAGAGAAATTAGGGTAACACATTACAGTCACGGGTGACACTACATAGAATTCTTCAAAAGAATTTGCTTAAGGAAATGTCAAACTACTGTCACGGAGAGATTAACAGTGCTTTTGACAGGATGTTTATGCCGGGGAAGTCACTGTTTGAGTCGGACTTGTCAGAGCGACTCGTGGCAAGCGACATGTGCTTTCTCGTATTGTTTTCCTCGTGTGTGAGCCAGTGATTGTCTTCCTGTCTATTATTGTCTGAGTCGTTGCTCCAGCAACTTGTGTTGTGACTCAGTTATGAGGACGCTTAGAGGAGCGGTTCGTCTGAACCTCTAGACATGCTTTGAAAACTATGGTTTTCTCGCCATATTGTCTCGTGCTGCTGCATTTTCTGAGTATCTTACTTGGAACTCCTTCGTCGCCTGGAAGAGGTCATTTTCGAGGTATTCATGTCCAGCAGACGGACATGAACGCGACTGACACTTCAGGAAGAGCCAGATGCTCCTCGTATTTATTTCAAGACATCGTTGTTCTTGATGCCGGAGTATAGGTTTCACTCCCAGCATTAGTATTTCCTGCATGCGTCTTGACATACTAGCCTCTATATTACAAACAAGCTAGTCCCTGAGCAGAAGTTGGTATACTTCTGACACACTAGCCTCTATAGTACAAGCTAGTCCGTGAGCAGGAACCTGCCTACGCCTCCTGACATACTAGCCTCTATATTACAAGCTAGTCCCTGAGCAGAAGTTGGAACACTTCTGACACACTAGCCTCTATATTACAAGTTAGTCCCTGAGCAAAAGTTAGTATACTTTTGACACACTAGCCCCTGTTTAATAAGCTAGTCCCTGAGCAGAAGTCTACACCCGTCTGACATACTAGCCAGACAAACTAGTCCCTGCTTATGTTTCCACTAAACTGGTGAGCATTTTTGAACATAACCTGATTATCGGTTCTGCCAAGCAAGTAAATCTGGTGCGGATGACACTGGTGGAGCTGTGTCATGAGCAGAAGTCAGCACACTTCTGACACACTAGCTTGACAAACTAGTCCCTGAGCAGAGGTCTGCTTGTACTTCCGCCAGATTGGTATATTGGTGAGTCTCTCTGAGCAGAAAATGGCTGTATGCTGCATGTGCGTAAAAGGTTTCAGAATATTGAAGATATGAAGGTGAGGCGCGTATGTGTGAAAGGCAACGCTGCCCCCACTTGGGTTCATCTTCAATTAGTGTTTCGTCATCAACCTCTTCTGCGTCCTTCGCTGTGGTAGCACCGTGTTCTTTGTCGCCCTTCAACAGTGTCTGGCCCACAGTCTGTGGCCCGTTTGTATAAAAGGCTCCGGCAGTTGATGGTTAGCAGACTGTTCAAATCATCCTGGCGTCTCTCGCCGACTTCACGTTTCACTGATAAAGTATTTTCATTGATCATGTGTTATTTATGTTCATTGTGTGTCTACTAGTGTCACCTTTTAGTGTTTAACAAGTGGTTGCTGGTTAGAAAATTATTACTGAAAAGAACTTCATGAGGTAATGTCTGAGGTGTCGCCGCCTCTTGACCTCTTTCCGGTCTCGGAGCAGTGTCTTGAGCTCCCACTACCGGACCCACTCACTTCTCCAGGTGCTCAAAATTGGACTATCTCTTCAGGGTGCTGCTAGAGATGTGCTTAAAGAGTCACTTCATTTCTATAAAAGTGAGCTGAGTGGAAATATGCTGGTCGGTCCCTTCGTTGTCTCGTCTTGCAGGTAATAGTTTGACCTGTTCATGATAGTTGCAGAAGGAATCCCACTCCTTCTCGTAGAGCTGCTGGAGGTCCAGTCTTCGCTCAGAGACTCTGGTTAGCTTTCTTCCACTTGGTATATGGTCAGGTTCTGGTGTTACAAGTGCACCTCCCTCGTAGTGTTGTGTGGTCTGTCAGTAAACGTTTCCTCATGGTCGAGGTCCAGGAGCTTGTCTGCTGATGACTGCTTTTGTGAGGTCTTTACGTTTGTTTCCTTACCAAACTTGACTTTGTTGAAGGAGAAGTTGATGTCCATCCGCCCAGAAGGGGTCGAGTGATCCCCCCCCCCCTTACTCACACCATTTTTTCTGTGTCTATGCCTTCAACTTAAATCATATAAGCTGACGTTTTTTTGCGTCCTTGACTGTAATTGAGAATTTAAAAGTAAAGTTATCAAAGTACTTGATGATTAAAGTTCCATAGAGTAACTTATTATTGGTCTATTTATTTATCTATATATGTATTCTCATCTTTAATGTTTTTTTTTTTGTATTTCAACAGTTATGAGGTTACGTGTTAGCTAGACTTTCATGATGCGGAGTGCTGAGCTAAGGTAGTGTCATAACCACTCTTCAGTTATATACACCTTGAAGCCACTCAAGCTTCTAGGATAGGATTGTCTTCCAGTATTCTCCATGTACAAAAGCAAGTTATGCCTGGCTGCTGTATCGGCGGTGTCTGTTCCATCACAACATTAACTTGGAATTGTATGGAGTCCCCGCACTGTTAACTACGCTGTCCTTGTACGGAGAAGAAATAGTTATCAAAAATGGAGACACAGAACTTTGTCTTTGGCTATATGTTAAATGAGAGTATCTCCTGTGTAATGTGAGATATAAATGATAAATTGTGACATCAAGTAAGAAAAGTTTCTTAAAAACTTTATCACTGTTGTGTTTATAGTCCAGTAATTTTACTATATGTAGGAGGTTTAGGGCTTTTGATATTCTGTTTGGTGCGACCTGTGGTCGTGAGGGGGAGGTGTTACGGGTATACCTTTGCCCAACATTTTATATTGTGTATATTTTATCATAATTGTATATTTGAGATATTTCTGTTATTAGCTAAAACGAAAATGTATTGCTATATACTATTCTTTGATTTAGCTATGTCTTAGGTAGGATGTTACCTTATAATTTTATGTTGGGCAATGTTAGTCCATTTTACTGTGATGTTCATGTAGTGGGAGACCACTAGTTGGACTGCCGGTTACCTGTTTAGGTACTGGCCGGTCTTCCCCTAAAGTCAAGTGACCTACATGACGTCAGTTTACCAAACATTGATACTCGTCAGTAGGTTCACACACCCTCTCCTGTTTAGGAGTAGATTTTCACTCCGCCAATAGTCATGTGCTCACTTCTGAGTTAAAGTATTCTAACTTTAAGAGGCTTTTATGTCCCTGGAATGGTTTGATCAAGCTATTGAACACTCTCTATTTGTTCTCGATGGCTTGTATTCGCAGAGATTAGGTGATTTTTACTGTATGAGTCATAAGATTGTACGTATATCTTGAGGTTATATATATATTGTAAAAGAGAATTATTAGATCATATGCTGATTTATATGAATCCTTATATATATATATATATATTAAATGTAACAATTTTACCTTGTTTGGATCAATCTCCCCTTTCAATAACTTTATATTGAAATTATTTTCTCTTACTGAGAAGAGAACAAACCTTAGTTAAATATCTTGTTACGAGGGAGCCAGACAGGCCCAGAGATAAGGCCCTTATCATAACAGGCACGCATAACATACTTAATGCAGTGCTTGACGAGCAGGGAGTTCCACCAGTCTAGGCCTGGGGTTGAGTGTAAGGGCATGTTGCCAATGGCTTTTTCAAAGTCCACAGGAATCATTTTTTTTATTTATTAACACATCGGCCGTTTCCCACCAAGGTAGGGTGGCTTGAAAAAGAAAAACGTTCACCATCATTCACTCCATCTTGCCAGAGGAGCGCTTACACTACAGTTATAAAACTGCAACATTACCACACCCTTTTGAGAGCGCCGGCTCTGTACTTCCCATCACCAGGACTCAAGTCAGACCTACCGGTTTTCCTGAATCCTTTCATAAATATTACCCTGCTCACACTCCAACAGCACATCAAGTCCTAAAAACCATTTGTCTCTATTCGCTCCTATCTAACACACTCACACATGCTTGCTGGAAGTCCAAGCCCCTCGCACATAAAACCTCCTTTACCCTATCCCTCCAATCTTTCCTACGCCGACCTTTATCCCGCCTTCCATCCACTACAGATTTATACACTCTCAGTCATTCTATTTGGGTTGGAAGTTTCCACAGTAGTCTTCTGGTTCTTCGTTGTTTCTCCCACTCCAACAGTCTTCTTGATCTTCAGCTTCATTCCATGTTACCCGGCCACTGACCAGGTTCCCATCTTGACCTGAGGACTCACAACAAGAGGATTACTACGAATCCTCTTGTTTTCCTCCGTCAATCGCTGTATCACGAACTTAACAATCCTAAGTTCCTCTTTTAGCTGCTGGTAAAGTTGTTCAATGGAGGACATCTTGGTTCAGATTCACAGACAGTACACTAGACACGTCCTCACAGAGTTAAGTACATTATTGCTACCCTTTCCTTAGCTCTAACTCTCTCAGATACTCCTGACTTAATCTCATTTATTTCTCCCCACTGAAACTTCCCTCTTCAGATTGTTTCACTTAGGGCCAGGACATCCAACTTCTTTTCATTCATAACATCAACAATCATCTCTTTCTTATCAGCACTACACCCACGCACATTCAAGCATTCCAATTTTATAAAGTTTTTCTAAATTTATTTTTTATGATTTTCTACAGAAGGGGTTACTAGCCGATTGCTCCCGGCATTTTAGTCTCCTCATACAACACACATGACTTACGGAGGAAAGATTCTTTTCCACTTCCCCATAGAGAATAGAGGAAATAAAGAACAAGAAATATTAAGAAAAAAGAAGAAAAACCTAGATGTGTGTAGTATATGTATGCATGTGCATGCCAGTGTAGTGTGACCTAAGTGTAAGTAGAAGTCAGGTAATGGGAACAAGCCCATTATCTGTCTTAGTGCTGGTGGTAATGACATTGGGAAGGGCAGAGACAGGAGCTACTGGATAAGTACAGGTCATTCATAGAAGTAGTCGAGTCAAAGGGAGGGATCCCAATCATATGTAGCATCATGCCTAGAAAGGAAGTGGGCAATGAATAGATGTTTAGGGCAATTGGTATAAATTGCTGGCTAGACAGGTACTGCAAGGAACTTGCAATCCCATTCATTGATAACTGGGACAAATTCTATGGCAAACGTGATGTGTATGAAAGGGATGGGGTTCATCTCTCTGGGGCTGGAGTGGTTGCATTAGCCAATTCGATTGGGGGGGTCATTGGAGACTTGTCTAGGACGTTAAACTGATATATTATAGAGGTATGGGTGTTTGTGGGAAACAATCAGGCTGCAGTATTAGGGTTGGAAACAGCAGATATTACCAGGATACCTCAGGGATATGTTGAAAAGACAATTTTCAAAATAAAGTTGCTAGTAAAGGCAAAACAATTGATCAACAGAAATAGTAGAAGGCAACGAGTGACTAGCTCCCTTAAGGTTTACTATACAAATAGTAGGAGTCTAAGAAATAAAATAGATGAGCTAAGATTACTTGCAAGTGCAGGTAATATAGATATTATTGGTATAACAGAGATCTGGTTCAACCTGAAAGATAGAGAAATGCCTTCCGAGTGCAACATACAGGGTTATAAACTATTCCACACTGATAGGGTCAACAGGAAGGGTGGTGGAGTGGCGATGTATGTCAGAAAAAATTTAAATATTTGTGTTTGACAAGATATAAGATTAGAAACATCGGACACAGAATCTGTTTGGCTACAGTTTCTCGAGGGTCGTGAAAAATTAATTTTGGGTGTGATTTACAGGCACCCAAGCCTGGATAGGGAGTGCAGTAATCTGCTATGGGATAAAATTTATAAGGCGTCTAGATAAGAAAATGTTGTGTTAATGAGATATTTTAATACACACACAACCCGCACATAGAAGAGAGGAGCTTTCGACGACGTTTCGGTCCGACTTGGACCATTTACAAAGTCACACTAACACAAAGAAGAGGTAGAAGGGGTATTTATAGGCAGGCAGACAGGGGAGGGCACAAGAGAGTGGTGGAGGAGTAATAATGGAAGTAGTAGTGGAGTCAGTCATATTCTGGGAGAGAGGAGCACTGCAATAAAGCTGGCGGCCCGAATAGGGTAAGGACAAGAACACAGAGGGGGGGGGAAATGATGAAAATAAAATAAAGAAGGACAAATACAAGGAGAAATACAGAGGAGAAAGAAAAAAGAGGCGAAGGGGGAAAAGATAGATCATAGTCATCCTATTGATTGGTCTTCTGCTAAAACTGTCTACCCTACGTCCAACTTTCACAGTCGCCGTCTGGTTGAATCCTCCTTTATACACAACTTTCCCTGTATGAATCTTAGCCCTGGCTTTGTCTCTGTACATGCTTTCCTCTCCCATTACATTGTTCAATGCTCCAAACTTCAGAACACCCGTGACTTAACCTGATTCCTTCCCCTTCTATCTCTTCCCCCTTCTCCTCTTTCTCTTCTGAAATACTCCTTGTATTTGTCCTTCTTTATTTTATTTTCAGCATTTTTTCCCCTCTGTGTTCTGGTCCATACCCTATGCGGGCCGCCAGCTGTATTGCAGTGCTCCTCTCTCCCAGAATATGACTGACTCCACTACTACTACGTCCACTACCACTACTACTTCCCCTATTATTCCACCACTCTCTTGTGCCCTCCCCTGTCTGCTGCTTATAAATACCCCTTCTACCTGTTCTGTGTGTTAGTGTGACTTTGTAAATGGTTCAAGTCGGACCGAAACGTCGTCGTAACCTCCTCCCTTCTATGTGCGGGTTGTGTGTGTATTGTTCCAGTCGCGGTATTGTGCCTTTTTTGTTATTTAGAGATTTTAACTTTAGACAAATTGATTGGAACAATTTGACAGGAAATCTTGAGTCTAGTGACTTTCTTGATATGGTTCAGGATTGCTTTTTAAAACAATTTGTGACAGAACCAACTAGAGCAGTGGTTCTTAACTGGGGGTTCATGGACCACTGGTGGTCCATGGTGACATTTTGGGTGGTCTACAGAAGTTGCACTATATTTGGTAATAAACTGAAGATTGGTGCATATAGTCTTAAATTTATGGAAAATAAAGTGTGGATCAGCGATATGCGCATTGACTTGCGTGAACGGGGGTGGTCAGATATTGAATTTGCCCGTGTTAGCTGCAGTGAGAGTCAAACTGCGGAAGTGATATCATGTGAACCTTGTATGTTGAGGTAGTTGGTTCGTAATGTCGTGAGTGTGAGTGGGTGTGCACACGTGATAACGTGGACCATTCCTGTTTGATTCCTGTCAGCTGCCACATGGCTGTACATAATTCTGTTGGTTAGTGCAGTAGACACTGAACTGCTGTGCTGATTAGTTGTGTCTTTCGTCATGCACTGTTTTACAGGTGTGGTGTAAGCTGATTTGATTTTCTATTATACAATGTAATATAAAAGGAAGCTAATATAAAAGGAAGATTACAATAATGTGGAATATTTCTGGTGAGTTGTTATGCTGCTCTGTGCTGTGTTGTGCTGCTGTGTGCTGCTGTGTGCTGTGTTGTGCTGTGTTGTGCTGCATTGTGCTGCTGTGTGATGTGTTGTGCTGTTGTGTGCTGTGTTGTGCTGCTGTGTGCTGCATTGTGCTGCTGTGTGATGTGTTGTGCTGCTGTGTGTTGTGTTGTGCTGTTGTGTGCTGTGTTGTGCTGTTGTGTGCTGTGTTGTGCTCCTTTGTGTTGTGTTGTGCTGCTGTGTGCTGTGTTGTGATGGTTTATGATGTTTATGACACTGATGGTGTTTTATTATTGAGTGTGTATTATTATCTTCTGTTTTTCATATCTTTATTAATGCCAAACTCGACATATAATAAATATATGTATTTCTTTATATTGTCCACAGATATAGATATATGGTAATGGCAGGAATGAATGTTAAGTGCAAGTATTCAGAGGACTTCACTAAATTGTTTGTCATACAGTTGGATGAATCAACTGATGTCTCACTGTCTTCTCAGCTATTATTATTTGCACGATACATGGCTGAGGGAGACTTCAGAGACGAGTTTCTCTTTTGTAAGACTCTTGATACCACCACAAGGGCTCAGGATGTGTTAGAGATTATTAGCAATTTCTTTGAAGTAAATGGTCTGGATTGGGTAAATTTGGTGGGTGCTACCACTGATGGTGCACCTGTGATGCTGGGCTCAAGATTATGATGCACCTGTGATGCTGGGCTCAAGATCAGGCTTACAAGCAGTGGTCAAACAGCTGCTCCATGTATAACCGGAGTTCACTGTTTCATTCACAGAGACACTGGCATCAAAAACACTACCTGATCACCTGAACACTATTTTCAATGGATTGGTGAAGGTGGTTAATTACATCAAATCGTCAGCAGTGAACACCAGACTGTTCAGAAAATTATGTCAGGACCTGAGTTCCGACTTTGAGGTGTTGGTGTTGTACACTTGTGTACGGTGCTGGTCACCAGGGAATGTTGTCAACAGAAGTTTTGAACTGAGAGAAGAATTGATTCTATTTCTCCAGTCTCAAGAGAAAGGAGGTTTTACAAATATGCTAGAACTGTCAGAATTAGAACTAGCATACCATGTCAATATTTTTGGTATCTTGAACAAACTGAATCTTCAGCTGCAAGGGAAAGGAGCAAATCTGTTCTCTCACCAAGGAATCATCAAGGCTTTTCTTGAGAAATTAGAACTCTGGATCGGAAGAGTCGAAGGTAAAAATTTAGTTAAATTTCTATGTGTGGATGCCATGCTGGGGAAAAAGGAAGCCATTCAGGTTGTTTGCATGCTTAATAATTTCTAAATTATGTTCGTTAGATAGAAATTTCACAGCACAATGTTAGATATGTATTCATTTATTTCCAGGAAATTATGTTTGTATGAAATATATTTCAGACCAAAATGTTAGATATTTGTTATTTTATATAACTTTTCTAATTTCCGTTTAAAAGAAATATATTCCAAATCAAATTGGCTGTTGTCTTTGCTTTGCCTTTATATATCATTACTCAAAAAATGAAATGGTCCACGATATTTTTAAAATCGGGATGGTAGTCCATGAGCTGAAACGAGTTGAGAACCAAGAACTAGAGGAAACAATCTGCTTGACTTGGTTCTTGCCAACAAAGAATCACTAACTAATAATCTTGAGGTTAATCATGAGCTTGGAGAAAGTGATCACAAATCACTTAGTTTCAATATATCATGAAATTACCAAGATAACTGCAATCAAGTCTCTGTTTCAGGCTTCCGTTTGGCCGATTTCATGGGACTGAGAAATTACCTGGGTGGGCTAAATTGGGATGACCTGACTATGGATCAGGTAAGTGGTGTTGGTTGCCAATATGACGTTTTTCAGAGCGTAGTGCTAGCTGCCCAGACAACTTTTGTTCCGAGTAGGGAAATTAGATATAACGAAAATGATCTCATTAGTCAAAAGAGAGGCATATATAGGCGAATCAAAAGAGGGGATGGACAGTTAAGAAATCAATATAATCATTTAAAGAGAGAAATAAAAAAAAAGAATAAGAAAAGCAAAAAGGGATTGTGAGGATAAAGTCGCAAGGGATTCAAAGACTAACCCAAAAGGGTTCTTTCAGGTATACAGAAGTAAGATTAGGGACAAAATAGGCCCACTTAAGAGTAACTCCATGCCATCCTGTCTGAATCCTTCTTGCAATCTTGGTACCACGAAACCTTATTTCCACTTTAATCTGCTCCAGAGGACCATGGTTGTGAGGTTGATGTTTATGAGAGTGAACAGTGGGTCACGGACACCCGAGGTGTGGTTTGATGCTGTGAATTACTACCCCTTAAAATATTTATGATGTATAACAGCCACACAAACTTTCTGAATTCGGGTGCATTTCCCGATCCCCACACTGCACAAATCATTCATGATTTCTGTGATATGTGGTGGTTGGTATGTAGTGGTTGGTATGTGGTGGATGGAATGTGGTGGGTGATATGTTGTGGATAGTTTGTAGTGGTACGGAAGCGAGACCTATGTGTGGCTGCCACGGTGGGAAGCGCTGCAAAACGTATGGTGTAACAGAGAGAGTATCAGAAAAAAACTGATTCCCTCTCCGTCCTTCATGTATAGTCAGATTATTGTTTTTGTACTGTTAGCCGATTTGTAATTTCCTTCAACTCCAGTTTACTTCATTAAGTAAGCTTTCTAGAGCAGCGGAAATACTACCCGTGACTACATGGATGAAAATGACACTTCTCACATGTGATGCCATATTGCAGTTTAAATAATTTACTATCCTTGTGAATCATTCCATTAACAATTAAAATTCACTAGGTCTTTTTCACTATCTTACCCGAGTCACTTCACTATGTGGGATAACTCAAACCTTTGAGTGAACACTGAGACATAAGTCAACACGATCATGAAGGATTTGTCTGAACAACCTGACACACTTCACTGTTATCCATCCTTCACTACTACCCCTACACAGCATACTCACTGTTATCCATCCTTCACTACTACCTCTACACAGCGTACTCACTGTTATACATCCTTCACTACTACTCCTACAGAGTGTACTCGTTGTTTTTATTTCTTTACTATTACTCCTCGATCATTCTAAAATTAATTGTCATTGACAACAAGAGGTCAAACACTAAAGCGACAAATTTGCACCTAAACAATGTCAATATTTTCTCAAGTAAACTTACCATTACGTTGGAGTTGGTGTTTCAGCAGGTACGTCGGTGCGTTGTAGCTTCCTCAGCCACCACAACACATTGTGTCGACCTTCTAGCATAGCACAGTCCAAAGGTGTTTGTCCCAATACATTTTTGGCATCAGGGTTGAGGCCAAACTTGAGCAGGCACTGAGCTGCCTCTATACCTATGATAAATATTATTTTTTAATTGGGGTTAATTTAGTATTTCATTTCATCACAGTACTTGCGATTCCCTTGGTAATGTTACTTCAATAATCATCTTAATGGTGTTCCTCGTGTGTTATATGGAAAAATCATAATAGTTGCTTATCATATATCCCCAAATATATTTAGAGAGAACTATTATTTATTGGATTGTACCATAGATTATATTTATAACAATGGGGAAGTAAACGCGTAGATCAAGAGACAAAAGAGTCCTTAAGTGGTAGAAAATAATTTTAATAAACAATCCTGGAAATTTTCGTAATGTTACACTTACATTGTAAATATGGCGTCGCACAGAACCTAGCTGCAATGTTTATTTGTGTGATGTTGTGGAGTGAGAAAACAGAGTAGGTAGTGTTTAACTTTGTATAAGCTGGTGCTGGTGTGTAGAGTTTTACTAGCATCATGGAGCGCTGTGAGGTGCTGCTATGAGTACTAATATACCACCAAAGTTAATGAAGACACTGAGTTGGGAATTACTTTAGTGGATGATGGCAAGTTGTGGTCATTCTTGGAAGGTCACTGATATCAGACACAGCTCCCAGCTCCTGTCTCAGCATTCTCAGTCTCCCATTCTTGTTGTGAAATGAACGACCTATTGTATTTGATCTTTCCTAAATATGTTTACATTATTATTTTAAACCAAATTATTCCTCTCTGATTAATAAGTATTATGGAGAAGTATATAATCAAAAGAAAAATACAGAGATAACCAGCACAAAGAACACTGGAACTTATGACGACATTTTGGTCTGACTTGGACTATTAACTAGTCACACAGAAGAGTGAAGGGGAGGGATCCAATATATATATATACAAGAGGGAGACTGAGCCGAAAGTAGTGGAACGAGAAGAGGAAGTAGTATAATAGTAGTAGTAATAGTAGTGGTAGAGGTAGTAGTAGTAGTAGTGGGGAGAAGTAGAACAACATTGACACAGAGGGCAATGAGAAGGTAGTTGTATAAATGAAACAATGGTAATAGTAGTAATGTTAGTCGAGGAAGTCTAAAAACAAGAGAATAAACGAAAAAAGAGCACTGGAAGAAAAGTAGTATTATAAACAGTGCAACAATGGTATAGGTGGCAATACGAAGGCGGTTAGCGGTAGTGAAACAAGAACAAGATACAACAAGCGAGGAATAAAGGAGCACCACATTAGATATAATGACCGATGAGAGTAGGACAAAAACCCAGTGGAAAAAACTTATATGACAGAATTCACATGGCAAAGGAAAGAAAAGCAAAGCAAATATAGTAAAAGAGAAGAAGTTAGGATAGGAGGAGATAATTATCAGGTAAAGTTACGAGTATTATGAATTTCGGAGCATTTAACAAGAGCGATTGGTGGACTGATGATGTAAAGAGAGTAGTAAGAGAGAAAACGTTAGCATATGAGAGGTTTTTACAAAGTAGAAGTGATGCAAGGAGGGAGGAGAATATGAAGAGAAAAAGAGAGGTTAAGAGAGTGGTGAAGCAATGTAAAAAGAGAGCAAATGAGAGAGTGGGTGAGATGTTATCAACAAATTTTGTTGAAAATAAGAAAAAGTTTTGGAGTGAGATTAATAAGTTGAGGAAGCCTTGGGAACGAATGGATATGTTAATTAAAATTAGAGAGGAGAGTTATTAAATGGAGAGTTAGAGGTATTGGGAAGATGGAGGGAATATTATGAGGAATTGTTAAATGTTGATGAAGATAGGGAAGCTGTGATTTCGTATATAGGGCAAGGAGGAATAACATCTTGTAGGAGTGAGGAAGAACCAGTTGTGAGTGTGGAGGAAATGCGTAAGGCAGTGGGTAGAATGAAAGGGGGTATGGCAGCTGGGATTGATGGGATAAAGATAGAAATGTTAAAAGTAGGTGGGGATATAGTTTTGAAGTGGTTGGTGCTATTATTTAATAAATCTATGGTGCCTGGGATTGATGGGATCCCTAATGATTTTTATTTTGTAAATTGGAATTGCATGAAAGAGTGTTTAGTGGCGTTTCTTATTTGTTTGAAGGAAGAGGGCGTGATGGGGGAGACCCAGGGCACGGGTGAGGACCCTGGGTAACTATAGTGCGATCTCCCTCATGTGTTCAGATTACAAGATATTTGCGAAAGTTTTAGGTAATCGAATGAAGAGAGTGATTGACGTTGTCATTCATCGAGGGCAGTATGGGATTCCAGGGAGGAGTATGCGTGAGGGGCACGAAAGGATTAGGGATTTTTTTGATGGACGCCAGGGGGAAGGGGGAGTTTTGGGGATCGACTGGAAGGAGCCGTATGACTGTGTTGATAGAGGTATGTTGAGTTTTTTTTGGCGTAGACAGAGTTTTGAGGATGAGATTGTTCGGTGGGTGGCAACTTTGTACTCACCAGCAAGGGTTAGGGTGCAGGTTAATGGGAAATTGGGGTTACCGGTACAGTTGGGCATGCAAGATCCTTTTTATAGGCTTATAGATGAAGGGGTGTGGGAGAGGGGAGGGGGAGCACGCTGTACAGGGATAGTGCGGTATGTGGATGATACCACGGTGTTGGTGGGAAGTGAGGAAGGATTGTGGAACGTGGGAAGAATAATAGAGATCATTGGGGCAGCAACTGGGATGAGGGTTAATGGGGCCAAGTCTAAGTTATTGGAGGTGGGTACGTGGGTGGGGGGGCTTTGGGGAAGCGCATGGGTGGAATGTTGTGGATAGAATCAAGATCTGCGGGATTGTGTTTTTGGAGGATGCTGGGGAGGCACAGAGCATAAACTCGGGGGCAGTTGTAGGCAGGGTGTTGGGTAGGATGCGAGGTTGGAGAGTCGGAGATGTAACTTTGCAACAGAGAGTAGTGGTAGTAAACTCCCTAGTGTATAGCAAGGTGTAGGGAGTGGCAGAGGTATATCCAATGAGGTCTGAAGATATAGGGGAACTGCAGAGGAGAGTCTTGCGTTATGTGTGGGATTATTGGAGGTCGTGGCTACAGAAGGAGGTGGTAATAATGGGTGTAAGACAGGGGGGGGCTGGGACTCATACCTTTGGGGAAACGTGCGAGGGCTGTTTACATGAAGCAGCAGTACCTGAGAGCGGGGGGGGGGGAGAGGGGTATACGAGTGGGGGTGGTCATGAAGGATGTGCAGAAATGGTGGGTTGCAGGCTAGGGAGGGTTGGTTGGCAGGGGGAGGGAGTACAGGGAGTAGAGATCTACCCAATGTATGACTGGAGGGGCATTTGGGAGGGCTTTCGTAAGATGAGGTTAAAGCCGAAGGTACGTGAACTGGTATATAGATTCTTGTTGGGGATTTTAGCTTCAAGGTCTATATTGTATAGGATGGGACTAGTGGAAGTGGGGTTTTGTTCGAGATGTGGTGAGGAGGAGATGGTTTTTCATGCTGTTTACTTTTGCAATACTTTGAGGGTAGTAAGGGACTGGTTGTCGTGGGTCCTTTGCAGGGTGGGAGGGGGTGGTAAAATATCGACCTTGAGGGCTTTGAATTTTGATGTGGGCGGGGTAACCAAGGATGTTCAGCGGGCTGTGAGGTATGTGGTGGCGGGTTTTTTGTATGTTTCATAGGGTATGAGGGAGATGAGGGGGGATGGTAGGATGAGGGCACTTGCGGCGAGCGTGTACCATATGGTTTGTAGGAATAGGCTATTATATGGGAGGGTGTGGGAGGAACGTTTTCCTGTGGGTTATCGAAATCTGACTGTAGAGGGTATGATAAGGTTGGGGGCAGGGTAGTACAGGAATGGGCTGGACTTTCTGATAGTTTTTTTTTTTTTTTGATTGGGAAGTGGTATGGCCGGGGGGGGGGGTAGAGTGTGGAGTGAGCACGAGTGGCAGAGGTGAGCGGATGTGCAGCTGTTGTGCATGAGGAAGCGGGGCAGTAAGGTGGGGGAAGGTTTATGGTTGACATAAGCTTTATATGAGGTGGTGGGTTTGACTTTGGACTTTTAGGAAAGGTTTGGGTCTGCAAGGAGCGAGTGATTGGCTATAGTTTGTGTTTTTTTATTTTACTTTTTTTTTTTTGTGGTTCTTGACAGACTGAGGACGGTTTAGGTCAGGGGCAGGCAAAGGGGGCCTTCTGAAGTGCAGGGGTCACAATGGTTTTTTTTTTTCAGAACTGGTTCACCAATGTTCTGCCTCTGTACTATGTGTGTCATGTCCGGTTTCAGGAGTTTTAGGTACCTGTTTGGGACTGACCATGTTATCATACTGATGACCTATGTTTCAAGGGTTTTTGCATTACATCATGTAAGGAAGAGAAATATGTTAAATGGTACTTATGTGTTTTATGATATTGTAAGTTACATAAATGACTTGGATCATTCTGGACAACATGTTACCTTTTTTCTTATACTACTGAGAGTATAGGTAGGTGATGTTTTTGAGTCAAATAGGGTTGTGTATGTACATATATGTTTTTAAATTAAATAAAAAAAAATATTATACAATATCCTGCAAGAGCAGGTGATGTGTTTATTTGGAGTTTTGTGTGTGATGTCGCACTGTGTGCGCATAGACACTTTTTTTCAAAAACAATGTAGGTCAGATCATGACATACTTTTTTTTAGGAATTGTCATGTGATACCCAGGATGTAGCGGGGCATACATATTTTGTTTTTGGCTGACATCCTATTTTTTTGGGGGGAGGTTTCCCACTTTGGTTATGTTACCAAGTGATAATTCTATAAAAGGGAAATCTTTTATTATCTATGCTAATATTGTATGTAATGTATGTTTTTGATGGGTCCCGATGTTAAGAAACCACACTGTTACGTGGTTATGGGTTTGTATTAATGTATGATGTGTTCCTTTTAAATAACATATACAGTACGCTTCATTTGTGCATTATGTGTGTTGGATGGGAGTTTTGCAAAGAGAACTCCAGAATAGTGTGTGTTCTTTCATTTGATATAAAAGGGTATTGTGTATCACATTTTGGCTTATATTGTATAGGTTTAGGGTTACGGATTTTTTTTTTTTGTGCACTCTTTGCAGTCTTATGATTATTTAGTATTACTCTGTTAGGTGGGGGGGGGGGGATTCTGGCTGGGGAGAGGGGGAGTTATGTTTATGGGTGTTATGGTATTGCATATATTATGTGACCTGTACTTTTGTATTTTTTGTTGGTTCAAGTAATGGTAATGGATATCATGTTTACCTCTGCATGCGTTTTGTTTTAGCATATGTTTTTTTCGGTGGTTTTGGCGTTTTTTAATGTTATGTGTTGCTAATTTCTACAGAGTCTGTGTATCACTACTTTCCTAAAGTTGGTTATTGCATGTGTTCTGCTTATTAATATACCTTATTGTTATAAGGTGATATATTTTATTTATAATTGAATGTGAACTGTACATGTACTGTTCTTTTAAATAAAATATAAAAAAAACTCTAAAATTATTAATTCACTGGTCAACTAAAAGGAAATCTGGGTGTCAAACACAGTAGAACTTATGTAAGGTATTTTGGGGTTGCCGAATTCGAAAATGGCAGTAGGGTTTTCAAATTGTGAGATATTGCATACTGTGAGGGAAAAGTCGGTAGTAATTGAGGTTAAGGTTGTTCAGACAGCCAGGAACCATTAGTGAGTTACTGTCCGCACTTCCATCTAGCGGGCTGGGGCGAAACTCCAGTTCCTGGTTGTCTGAGGTGGTTTAATTTCTACTCCTGGTAGTATTAACCTTACCTGGTGTGGGTTGAAGTTTGGAGAGTCACTTCACCTCCACTCTTCTCCTGATCAGGTAAGGTGATCTACCAGGAGTATTTCTGGTCGTTGTTTTTTATGGTTACCAATGATGTCTTTGTCTTTAAGTTGGCATACCACCCTTGCATTCTTAATGTTATACTTGCATAACTTGTGGTAACCAGTATATTTTTTCTTATTATCAGCTCTGCTGCTGGCCTGGTCAGCCCGGGAAGACGCCAGATATTAAAGGAGCAAGATTAAAGTCTATCAGACTTTGAGGATTTTGACTACTCATCACTTTTACGTCTTCCTACATACTTCAACCAAGTAGTACAGGAGATCGGATAGATACCATCTGCCCAGGATAACCTACACCATTTCTTCAACACCTGAGAACTATCCTGGGACTTACATTCTCCTAGCCAACACTGTACCTGAACCAACAACCGCCAAGTTTTAATTGATTTTTTATTAAAAACACAAAATCCGATTTTAATTATTAATCCTGGTGTCGTTATTTATTTATTTACTTATTTTTCTATTATTTTTTTGATCAGGTGGAAGGCGTTCCCCTGACACATACCTATCCTCAGTTAACGGAATTTAGCCATAACGCGTGTATATGTTGATCAGACCCTGATCCACCACGAGGCCTAGACCAGGCCGCGGGGACATTGACTCCTGAAATCCTCTCCAGATATTCTCCAGGTATGTAGTGACAATTTATATATACAGTTAGTTTTATTAAAGATTAGAATTTTATTTTTAATGATTTAATATTTAAGAAAAGGAGTTGTATAAACAACGACCATGTGACATTATTGTAACCTTTATTATGCTATTTTTTACCAGAGAAACACGAGTTCTTCACGAAGACCCTGCTTAAACAATTCCAGCTTAAACAATCCCTGCTTAAACAATTCCAGCTTAAACAATCCCTGCTTAAACAATCTGTGCTTAAACAATCCATGCTTAAACAATCCCTGCTTAAACAATCTGTGCTTAAACAATCCATGTTTAAACAATTGTGTTTAAACAATCCCTGCTTAAACAATCCCTGCTTAAACAATCTGTGCTTAAACAATCCGTGCTTAAACAATCCCTTCTTAAACAATCCGTGCTTAAACAATTCGTGCTTAAACAGTCCCTATTTAAACAATCCCTGCTTAAGCAATTTTTGCTTAAACACATCCTGCTTAAACAATCCCTTCTTAAACAATCATTGCTTAAATAATCCCTGCTTAAACAACCTTTACTTAATCCCTGCTTAAACAATCCCTGCTTAAACAATCTCTGTTTAAACAATCTTTGCTTAAACAATAATTGCTTAAATAATCCCTGCTTAATCTTTATTTAATCCCCGCTTAAACAATCTTAATGCATTATGATATATTTGTGGCGAATAATCTATGCAAAAACAAATAAAAAAATCACTGATTTTGTAAAACAAGCTTATCTTGCTTGTTTAGTAGTGGCGCTTGAAGAAAAAACAAGTCTTGGTCTCCCCATGTGTATATAAAACAGTAAAGACGTTCCAGTATATAAAACGCTGCCTCACCTTCCGTTGTTTGATGTTGAAGAAACTCATTAAAGCAAATGGTTCGTAAAATTCACATTAGAAAAATATAATATTAGCCACAATACCTTCTGCTCTGGCTGCATAGTGAAATGCAGTATTATGATGGTTGTCTTCTGCATTGTGATCACACCGTGAATCATTTAATAACACTTCCATAATACCAGTGTGGTTAATCAAGGCAGCATAATGTAATGGTGTCTGACCTTCATCATTCCTAGAGTTAAGGTCAACATCAGCGTCAAGAAGCATCTTCACACAATTCTCAGCTGCAATGTGAAGATGATTATAATTATTATTGTTATTATAATACTAATAATAATCTCATTTTCTTCTTATATTTATTATTATTATTATTATTATTATTATTATTATTATTATTATTGTTTGTGTTTTGGTTGTTATTGTTTATATAAAGAAGAATATGACGATAGCAACAGAGCAATAATAGACACACTAGCAGGGGTGGCCAGAAGAGCTCACATGGGTAGAGCAAAGTTACTACTTATGGGTGATTTCAATTACAAGGATATTGAATGGGAAAACCTGGAGCCTCACGGGGGACCCAAAACATGGACAACCAAGATGATAAGGTCCACCGAGACTGGACCTCGTATTCACCTTCAGTAGTTCAGACATCGAGGATATCACATATGAATGGCCCCTCAGAGCAAGTGATCACGTGGTTCCGAGCTTCAAATACATAGAAGAGTAACAAGTGGAAAGGGAAGCAAGAGTAGGATGGGAAAAGCCATAATACAACAGGGATGACTAATAAGCAATGAGGATTTTACTGCAAGAGGTTCAGTGGGAAAGATAATTGGTGGGAAAATATGTGAACGAAATGATGGACAACATGAAAACAAAATGCAAGAAGGCAGAGGAGAGGTTTGTTCCCAAGGGCAACAGAAATAATAGGAAGACCAGAACGAGCCTTTGGTTCACTTAAAGGTGTAGAGAGAGAGCGACAAAAACTAAGTGCGCGAGTGAATGGAAAAAGTACAGAAGACAAAGCACCCATGAAAATAAAGAAATTAGTCGAAGAGCCAGAAACGAATATACACAAATAAAGTGGAGGCCCAGCGGCAATACGGAAAAAACATAGCATCGAAAGATAAATGTGACCAGAAGTTATTACACAGCCACATCAAGAGGAAAACAACAGTCAAGGCCCAGTCAAGGCCAGGATGGAAGGAGGGGAGTTCGTAAGAATCGACCGAGAAGTATGTAAGGAGATCAACATGAGATTTAAAGAAGTATTTACTGTAGAGAGAGGAAGGACTCCACAAAGGCGGAATAGTGGGGTACACTAGCAAGGGATCACCAACAAGTGCTGCACGAAATTCACGCTGTTAAGTGAAGAAGATACTTCACCTTAGGTGGGAAAAAACACCTCTCCAGGGGTTCTTAGAGAGGGAGCAGAGACACTGTGTGTGCCACTAACACCTCTCCAGGGGTTCTTAGAGAGGGAGCAGAGACACTGTGTGTGCCACTAACACCTCTCCAGGGGTTCTTAGAGAGGGGGCAGAGACACTGTGTGTGCCACTAACACCTCTCCAGGGGTTCTTAGAGAGGAGCAGAGACACTGTGTGTGCCACTAACACCTCTCCAGGGGTTCTTAGAGAGGAGCAGAGACACTGTGTGTGCCACTAACACCTCTCCAGGGGTTCTTAGAGAGGGAGCAGAGACACTGTGTGTGCCACTAACACCTCTCCAGGGGTTCTTAGAGAGGGAGCAGAGACACTGTGTGTGCCACTAACACCTCTCCAGGGGTTCTTAGAGAGGGAGCAGAGACACTGTGTGTGCCACTAACACCTCTCCAGGGGTTCTTAGAGAGGAGCAGAGACACTGTGTGTGCCACTAACACCTCTCCAGGGGTTCTTAGAGAGGGGGCAGAGACACTGTGTGTGCCACTAACACCTCTCCAGGGGTTCTTAGAGAGGGAGCAGAGACACTGTGTGTGCCACTAACACCTCTCCAGGGGTTCTTAGAGAGGGAGCAGAGACACTGTGTGTGCCACTAACACCTCTCCAGGGGTTCTTAGAGAGGGAGCAGAGACACTGTGTGTGCCACTAACACCTCTCCAGGGGTTCTTAGAGAGGAGCAGAGACACTGTGTGTGCCACTAACACCTCTCCAGGGGTTCTTAGAGAGGAGCAGAGACACTGTGTGTGCCACTAACACCTCTCCAGGGGTTCTTAGAGAGGGAGCAGAGACACTGTGTGTGCCACTAACACCTCTCCAGGGGTTCTTAGAGAGGGAGCAGAGACACTGTGTGTGCCACTAACACCTCTCCAGGGGTTCTTAGAGAGGAGCAGAGACACTGTGTGTGCCACTAACACCTCTCCAGGGGTTCTTAGAGAGGGAGCAGAGACACTGTGTGTGCCACTAACACCTCTCCAGGGGTTCTTAGAGAGGGAGCAGAGACACTGTGTGTGCCACTAACACCTCTCCAGGGGTTCTTAGAGAGGGAGCAGAGACACTGTGTGTGCCACTAACACCTCTCCAGGGGTTCTTAGAGATGGAGCAGAGACACTGTGTGTGCCACTAACACCTCTCCAGGGGTTCTTAGAGAGGGAGCAGAGACACTGTGTGTGCCACTAACAACAATCTTTAACTCATCCACTGAATCTGAAAAACTACCTGAGGTGTAAAAGATAGCAAATGTAGTGCCAATTTTAAAGGTGATAACACGAGGCATTAAGACCAGTGTCACTGACATGTATAGTATGCACAATCATGGAGAAAATTATGGTGGAGCAACTAGAAAGGAACAAGATGATAAATGGCAAACAGCAGGGCTTCAGGGAAGGGAAATCCTGTATCACAAACTTATTGGAGAGAGAGAGAGAGAGAGAGAGAGAGAGAGAGAGAGAGAGATGGGAGTGGGTATTTTTAATTTTCGTGGACTGCAAGAAGACTTCGACACAGTTCCACACAAAAGATTAGTGCAAAAGCTAGAGGATCAGGTACGCATAACAGGAAATGCACTGCAATGGATCGGAGAATAACTGACAGGGAGGCAACAATGAGTCATGGTACGTGACGAGGTATCACAGTGGGCGCCTGTGACGAGCGGAGTCCCACAAGGGTCAGTCCTAGAACCAGTGCTGTTGTTGGTATATATGAGTGACATGACGGACGGGATAGACTCAGAAGTGTCCCTGTTCTCAGATGATGTGAAGTTAATGAGAATTAAATCAGATGAGGATCAGGCAGGACTTCAAAGAGACCTGGACATGCAGGACACCTGGTCCAGCAACTGGCTTCTCGAATTTAACTCAGCCAAATGCAAAGTCATGAAGATCGGGGAATGGCAAAGAAGACCACAGACAGAGTATAGGCTAGGTGGCCAAAGACTGCAACAAGCGATCAGTGAAGAGGAGGGGCCAGTAGCTATGACTCGGGGCCTGCAACCACAATTAGGTGACTAGAATTAGAAGAGCACAAACACACACACACACATGTGCACAGGTTTGCAATGGTTTGCAACAAGACTAGTCCCGGAGCTAAGGGGAATGTCCTACGTGGAGAGGTTACATGAAATCAACCTGACGACACTGGAAGACAGGAGAGATAGAGGGGATATGACAACGACTTATAAAATACTGAGAGGAATCGACAAAGTGGACAGAGACAGAATGTTCCAGAGGTGGGACACAGCAACAAGGGGACACAGTTGGAAATTGAAGACTCAGATAAACCACAGGGATGTTAGGAAGTATTTTTTCAGTCACAGAGTTGTCAGGAAGTGGAATAGTCTGGTAAGTGATGTAGTAGAGGCAGGATTCATACATAGCTTTAAGGAGAGATATGATACAGGTCATGGAGCGGGTAGAGTGACCGAGTAGCGGCCAGTGAAGAGGCGGGGCCAGGAGCTGTGACTCGACCCCTGCAACCACAACTAGGTGAGTAGAACTAGGTGAGTACATACACACACACATACACTCTAGACCAGAAAATAAAAAAAGAAAATAACACAATATATGAAAAAATAAATAATACAAAAAATAACGAAAGACATAGCATCTGGTACAATACCTTTATTCACCACAGCATAATATAAGCTGGTATTATTATTGTTGTCTTTGATGTTGGGATCACAACGGGCATCATTTAATAACACTTGAAGATGTTCAGCATCGCTGAGTTGTGATCTCCATATATGAGAAGTGTCGAACCTGAGTGCGTAGTGTAGTGGTGTCCTGCCATCATCATCCTGAGAGTTGGGGTCAACACCAACATCAAGGAGCATCTTAACACAATCCTCATAACCCTTCTCAGCTGCTATGTGAAGAGCTGTGATGCCACCTGTACCATCATGTCATGATAATTTATTAACAAATATTTTTACTATTATTTGTATATTATTATATTAAATTATTATTATTATTATTATTATTATTATTATTATTATTATTATTATTATTATTATTATTATATTATTATTATTATTATTATTATTATTATTATTATTATTATTATTATTATTATTATTATTATTATTATTATTATTATTATTATTATTATTATTATTATTATTATTATTATTATTATTATTATTATTTATATTATTATTATCAATATTATTATTATTATTATTATTATTATTATTATTATTATTATTATTATTATTTATATTGTTATTATCAATATTATTATTATTATTATTATTATTATTATTATTATTATTATTATTACTAGCAGTAGTAGTAGAAGAAGTAGTATTAACATCTTCATTATCATTGTTATTACCTAAATATTTTATCAGTATCATTACATAATTGTTAACAAAAATAATATAAATTATTATTGCTGGAAATATTAATACTATAATATTGTTTTATAGAATTATAACCCATATTATTATTATTATTATTATTATTACTATTATTATTATTATTATTAGCTCGGCTGTTAGCGCACTCAGCTCACACACTAAGTGGCAGAGGTTCGATTCCAGGTAAGGATAGAACATTTACCGTGTTTAATAATGACATCTGCTGTCCTTGTTGAGCAAGCAGAAAGTAGGTACCTGGGTGTTAGTTAACTAGTTGGGTCACATCCTGTGGACAAAATTAATGCAAGTTGCAGGAAATGCTCAGCATAACCAGGGACTTTTTTGATATAGTATATAATTGATGTCAGCTATGGTCTGTATAAGTTGTATCTTGTAGTTGTAGAAATAAAGATTAATAATAATAATAATATAATAATAATAATAATAATAATATTATTATTATTATTATTATTATTATTATTATTATTATTATTATTATTACTATTATTATTATTAGTATTATAATTATTATTTTATTATTATTATTATAATAATAATTATTATTATTATTATTATTATTATTATTAATACATAGGCAGTTCCCCACTGATACACGTTCATTATCATTCACTCCATCACTGTCTTGCCAGAGACGCGTCGGCATTACAGTTAAAAAACACTACACAATATCTGCGCCAGCACTATGCCTCCACCTCCAGGACTCAGGTCCTGCCAGCACTATGCCTCCACATCCAGGACTCAGGACCAGCCAGCACTATGTCTCCACCTCCAGGACTCAGGTCCTGCCAGCACTATGTCTTCACCTCCAAGACTCAGGTCCTGCCAGCACTATGTCTCCACCTCCAAGACTCAGGTCCTGCCAGCACTATGTCTCCACCTCCAGGACTCAGGTCCTGCCAGCACTATGTCTCCATCTCCAGGACTCAGGTCCTGTCAGCATTATGCCTCCTCCTCCAGCACTCAGGTCCTGCCACCACTATGTCTCCACCTCCTGGACTCAGGTCCTGATAGCACTATGTTTCCACCTCCAGGACTCAGGTCCTTCCAGCAATATGCCTCCACCTCTAGGACTCAGGTCCTGCCAGCACTATGTCTCCACCTCCAAGACTCAGGTCCTGCCAGCACTAGGCCTCCACCTCCAGTACTCAGGTCCTGCCAGCACTATGTGTCTTCACCTCCAGCACATAGGTTCTGCCAGCACAATGCCTCCACCTCCAGGACTCAGGTCCTGCTAGCACTATCCCTCCACCTCCAGGACTCAGGTCTTGCCAGCACTATGTCTCCACCTCCAAGACTCAGGTCCTGCCAGCACTAGGCCTCCACCTCCAGTACTCAGGTCCTGCCAGCACTATGTCTTCACCTCCAGCACTTAGGTTCTGCCAGCACTATGTCTCCACCTCCACAGATATAAGTATACAAGTTATGATATAGCACGTACTGAAAGTAGTTTGATAGATTATGTATTGGTGGATAAAAGATTGATGGGTAGGCTTCAGGATGTACATGTTTAAGGAGGGGCAACGGATATATCGGATCATTATTTAGTTGTAGATACAGTTACAGTAAAAGGTAGATGGAATAAAAAGAAAATGGCAACAGCAAGTAAGAGAGAGGTAAAAGTGTATAAACTAAGGGAGGAGGAAGTTAGGGTGAGATATAAGCAACTATTGGCAGAAATGTGGGGTAGTGCAAGTAGGAGTAGTGGGGGGGTTGAAGAGAGTTGGGATAGTTTTAAAAATGCAGTATTAGAATGTGGGGCAGAAGTTTGTGGCTATAGGAGGGTGGGTGCAGGAGGAAAGAGGAGTGAGTGGTGGAATGAAGAAGTAAAGGGTGTGATAAAAGAGAAAAAGGTAGCTTATGAGAGGTTTTTACAAAACAGAAGTGTTAATAGAAGAGCAGAGTATATGGAGAGTAAAAGAAAGGTGAAGAGAGTGGTGAGAGATTGCAAAAGAAGAGCAGATGAAAGAATGGGAGAGGCTCTCTCAAGAAATTTTGCTGAAAACAAGAAATTTTTTTGGAGTGAGATAAACAAGTTAAGAAAGCCTAGGGAACGAATGGATTTGTCAGTTAAAAACAGAGTAGAGGAGTTAGTAGATGGGGAGCTGGAGGTATTGGGTAGATGGCGGGAATATTTTGAGAAACTTTTAAATGTCGATAAAAAAATGTAGGCGGTAATTTCATGCACTGGCCGGGGAGGTACAACATCGTTTAGGAGTGAAGAAGAGCAGGATGTGAGTGTGGGGGAGGTGCGTGAGGCATTATGTAGAATGAAAGGGGGTAAAGCAGCTGGAACTGACGAGATCATGACAGAAATTTAAAAAGCAGGGGGGGATATAGTGTTGGAGTGGTTGGTATTTTTATTTAATAAATGTATAAAAGAGGGGAAGGTACCTAGGGATGATTGGCAGAGAGCATGTATAGTTCCTTTATATATAGGGAAGTGGGATAAAAGAGATTGTAAGAATTATAGGGGAATAAGTTTACTGAGTATACCAGGTAAAGTGTATGGCAGGGTTATTTTTGAAAGAATTAGAGGTAAGACAGAGAGTAGGATTGCAGATGAGCAAGAAGACTTTAGAGTGGGTAGGGAATGTGTAGATCAAGTGATTACAGTGAAGCATATATGTGAACAGTATTTAGATAAAGGTAGAGAAATTTTCATTGCATTTATGGATTTAGAAAAGGCATATGATAGAGTGGATAGGGGAGCAATGTGGCAAATGTTGCAAGTGTATGGAATAAGTAGTAAGTTACTGAAGGCTGTAAAGAGTTTTTATGAGGATAGTGAGGCTCAGGTTAGAGTGTGTAGGAGAGAGGAAGATTACTTACCGGTAAAAGTAGGTCTTAGACAGGGATGTGTAATGTCACCATGGTTGTTTAATATATTTATAGATGGGGTTGTAAAAGAAGTAAATGCTTGGGTGTTGGGGAGAGGGGTGCGATTAAATTATGGGGAATTAAATGCAAAATGGGAGTTGACAAAGTTACTTTTTGCTGATGATACTGTGCTTATGGGAGATTCTAAAGAAAAGTTTCAAAGTTTAGTGGACGAGTTTGGGAGGGTGTGTAAAGGTAGAAAGTTGAAAGTGAACATAGATAAGAGTAAGGTGATGAGGGTATCAAACGATTTAAATAGAGAAAAATTGGATATCAAATTGGAGAGATGGATTATGGAAGAAGTAAATGTTTTCAGATATTTGGGAGGAGACGTGTCAGCGGATGGGTTTATGAAGGATGAGGTTAACCACAGAATTGATGAAGGAAAAAGGGTGAGTGGTGCTTTTAGGTATCTGTGGAGACAAAAAAAGTTATCCATGGAGGCAAAGAAGGGAATGTACGAAAGTATAGTGGTACCAACACTCTTATATGGGTGTGAAGCATGGATTGTAAATGTTGCAGCGAGGAGGCGGCTGGAGGCAGTGGAGATGTCCTGTCTAAGGGCAGAAAATTCGGAGTGTGGAAATTTGGAGAAGGTGTTGAGTTTCTAAAAGTATTTGTCAGAGGGCTGAAGAGGGGTTGTTGAGGTGGTTTGGTCATTTAGAGAGAATGGATCAAAGTAGAATGACTCTGAGAGCGTATAAATCTGTAGGGGAAGAAAGGCGGGGTAGGTGTCGTCTTCGAAAAGATTGAAGGGAGGGGGTAAAGGAGGTTTTGTGGGCGAGGGGCTTGAACTTCCAGCAAGCATGTGTGAGCGTGTTAGATAGCAGTGAATGGAGACGAAGCTGACGAGCTGTTGGAGTGTGAGCAGGGTAACATTTTGTGAAGGGATTCAGGGAAACCAGTTAATTGATTTAGTTGGACTTGAGTCCTGGAAATGGGAAGTACAATGCCTGCACATTAAAGGAGGGGTCTGGGATAGTGACAGTTGGGAGGGACTTATTCTCAGCTGTCGTATCTGAGCGCCTCTGCAAAGACAGTGATTATATATGAGTGTGGTGAAAGTGTTGAATGATGATGAAAATATTTTCTTTTTGGGGATTTTCTTTCTTTTTGGGTCACCCTGCCTCAAATATATATATATATATATATATATATATATATATATATATATATATATATATATATATATATATATATATATATATATATTATATATATATATATATATATATATATATATATATATATATAATATATATATATATATATATATATATATATATATATATATATATATATATATGTATATGCCGTGTCCGTCTTGCTCCGTGTTTTTTTCGTGTTTTTCTCTTTAACGTGTTAGAACTTTAAAACTGTGCCAGTGATCTTATAAGGTACATTCCTCCAGTGATCACAACTAATCAGGCAGAAAACAGTTATACTGAGTCAAAAAACAAGGGAATTAGTGTGCAAGAACATAGTGCCATAATTCCGGAGGGGAACTTAAGTCCCGTGTGAAATAACAAAACAGAAGGATTATTTGTCAGAGGAAGGAAAGTCTCCCTGAAAATAGGGTGTAGATAGATCTGTATAGTGAATAGCTCAGTGGTGCCGTAGTATACAGATAAGTTAATAGATGTTAAAGTGAAAACTAAGGCGGAAGTGTTAGGCCTAACGAGTTTCGTGTTTGAAATCAGTTGCCAGCGAGCGTCGGGTCCTTACTACGCAAGTCCGTGTATTGACCAAAATCTAGTGATTACATTGATATAAAAAAAATTATATGAAATACAAATAGGTGCACATTCTTGTGGAAATACGTAAATTGTCCAGGTGAAAAATACGATAAACAGTGTCGAGTTGTGAGTTGTCAGTGAACGATTTCAACAAAGTGTTGTGTAGAAAAAAAAACTAAACCCAGTAGAGTGAACCATAAGTGCATAAAAACCCAGGTGTTAAACCGGGGTGAGGTTAACCAGGGTGCCAGAAGTAAACAGGGTGCCAGAGGTAAACCAGGGTGCCAGAGGTACGGCCGCCCATCACAGTAGGAGCTGCCAGAAGCACCGTTTTTTTTTCCTCCAAGACGCAAGTTATACTTTTTGTATCATACTGATCTTTATTACTCTGTTTAATCATCTTCTAGTGGTCTGTCTCGTGTAACCCAAATAATCCCTACAGGATCCATTAAATAAGTGACATTGGATCTCATCAGATCCAAGAAATAAGGGAACCATTGACCGGATTCAAAACTGGTATCCTCGACCGGATTCAATAAGAGGACGGAGTTTTAGGGGACCTTATCAAACACCCAAACAATAACAATAACTTAAAGCGGTAAGATTGTCCCAAACACTTACACATGCAAATAAAATAGATACGATACAAATACATGAATGACCACTTCAGGGAAGCTATTAGTAGAATATACAGTAAAATCAACCAACAAAATCAATCATGAAACCCTGTGTAGTATGCAACCAAACAAACGTTCCACTGGATGGATTACATGCAACTTATGTGGTAAATGCTGCCATGCCCCTTGTGCAGGCATTCAAGAATCTACTACACGAGATATTAAACAAGGGAAGTGTTTTTGGGTATGCCCAAATGAGACCGAACTGTGGAATAAAATCACATCGATATTAAAAAATGACAACATCAAATCGGACTTCATAAAAAACATGACAGCATTCTATAACAGTTGGGAAAGAAAAAAATCTGGGCCAGATGGTGCTATCGCCCCTGGTACAGATGTTGAAATGGTAGATAGTAACTGTAAGAATGAAGAAATAAATGATAGTGACCTGAAAAGGGACACTAGCTCTAGTGAAATAAATGATGGGGATACAGGTGTAGACAAGGACACACAAAAACAGTGTTACAAACTAGCAATACCACGGTAGATAGTAAACAGGGGGATGCCCAGGGAAATACTGAAGATAAATTACCAGAAACTGATGAAGGCTCCATTGTTAGCACTAGTGTCGAAGACAGAAACGAGACAGGAACACACCCACCAATTGGGAATACAATGGGGAACACAGTCACAAAAAAAACAGGGCAAACGGAAATCAGGCCTATGTGAATATTATGCACTTGGTATCTGCAGGCATGGAAAATCTGGGAAATCAGATGGGACATGCAATTATGATCACCCCAGAAAATGCCATGCCCATATGAAAACAGGCAAATGCAACCTCCCGTAACTGTAAGTTTTTCCTCCCTGTAATGTGCCACACATCAATTCAGGAAAGACAGTGCTATAACTTATATTGCCAGGCATACCACCTAAAGGGTACGAGGCGACACAGAACATCCAGATCATGGCAAAATCAGGGTAGCCACAGCCACTCCGGAGAGAGAGGGTTTTTAGTGCCAGGAAGAAAAAAAAGCTGGCAGGAAATGACATAAATTGTACACAACCTGCAATCATTTCTGGAGTGGAATCACAGTCAATGGCCTCCACTCCAATACAACAGATATTAGTGCCAGGAAAAAAAGACCCCTCCCATACCACCAATACCACCAATCCAAAGACATTCATCTTTGCAAATATACAGGGTCTAAAGCCAGCAACAAACAACAAGATACCTTACATTCGTGGACTGCTTACAGAGTCAAATGCTATGTTTGCGGCTTTCACAGAGACCCACATAAGAGATCACTTGGACAATGAAATATGGATCCCGGGCTACAACCTATACAGGTGTGACAGAGTGAACAGGCAAAAAGGGGGGGTTGACCTGTATATCACAGAGTCACTTATATGTTCAGAACTACTAAATGCCTCAAATGATGTAGTTGAAATATTAGCAATAAAGATCGAGAATCAAAACCTGGTCATCGTGGTTGTATACAAGCCCCCGGATGCAACGTCCCAACAATTCCAGAAACAGCTTCAGAAAATCGACCACTGTCTGGAAAATCTTCCAGCTCCTGCCCCCAACATCTTGCTCCTGGGGGACTTCAACCTAATGCACCTAAAATGGAGGAACATTGCAAACAATGTGATAGTAGAGATAACACCAGGAGGCAGCTCAGATGAAAACTCGCACACACATGAACTTTAAATCTCTGCACTAAATTAACTTTAAACCAGCAAACAGTAGAGCCCACAAGATTAGAGAATACGCAATGATGATATGAAACGAAATGTCATCATATCAAAAACAATATACTCAGATCACAACATAATAGAGTTCCAGACATGCATGCGGGAAGCCCCAGATCAACAAAATGTGATCAGCGAGGGAGCCTTCTCCAAATTCAACTTCAATAACAAAAACATAGGGTGGGACCAAGTAAACCAAGTCCTAAATGATATAAACTGGGAAGATAGCCTAAGCATTACGGATCCTACCCTATGTCTAGAACAAATTAACTATGTGGCACTTGAGGTTTGCTCAAGGCAAATTCCCTTAAGGAAAAGGAGGAGAAGATGCAAACTAGAAAGAGAGAGGCGCTCCCTATACAGGCGAAGGCAAAGAATAACGGAGCAGCTACGAGAGACCAATATATCTGAAATACGAAGGGAGACACTAGTCAGAGAAATAGCAAACATCAAATTAAAACTAAAGGAATCTTACAGGAATCAAGAAACGCGGGAAGAACTAAAAGCCATAAATGAAATTGAAAGAAACCCAAAGTATTTCTTTTCTTATGCAAAATCAAAGTCGAGAACAACAACCAGTATTGGGCCCCTACTTAAACGGGATGGGTCCTACACAGATGACAGCAAAGAAATGAGTGAGTTACTTAAGTCCCAGTATGACTCAGTTTTTAGCGAGCTGCTAACCAGACTGAAAATCGAAGACCTAAATGATTTTTTTATGAGAGTGCCACAGAACTTGACAGACGCATGCCTATCTTACATCACCCTGACGCCAAATGACTTCGAAAAGGCAATACATGACATGCCCATGCACTCCGCTCCAGGCCCAGACTCATGGAACTCCGTATTCATCAAGAACTGCAAGAAGCCCCTATCACGTGCTTTTAACATCCTATGGAGAGGGAGCATGCAGTTACTAAAAACAACAGACATAGCCCCACTCCACAAAGGGGGCAGTAAAGCAATAGCAAAGAACTACAGACCAATAGCGCTAACATCCCATATCATAAAAATTTTTGAAAGGGTTCTAAGAAGCAAGATCGCCACTTATCTTGATACCCATCAATTGCACAACCCAGGGCAGCATGGGTTTAGAGCAGGTCGCTCCTGTCTGTCCCAACTACTGGACCACTATGACAAGGTCCTGGATGCTTTAGAAGACAAACAGAATGCAGATGTTATATACACAGACTTTGCAAAAGCCTTTGACAAGTGTGACCATGGTGTAATAGCACACAAAATGCGTGATAAAGGAATAACAGGAAAAGTTGGTAGATGGATCTATAATTTCCTAACAAGTAGAACACAAAGAGTAGTAGTCAACAGAGTAAAGTCTGAGGCAGCTACTGTGAAAAGCTCTGTTCCACAAGGCACAGTACCCGCTCCCATCCTGTTCCTCATCCTCATATCGGACATAGACAGGGATATAAGCCACAGTGCCGAGTCTTCCTTTGCAGATGACACCCGAATCTCTATGACAGTGTCCACCGTTGAAGACACTGCAAGACTCCAAGCAGACATAAACAAAATCTTTAAATGGGCTGCAGAAAACAATATGAAGTTCAATGATGAGAAATTTCAATTACTCAGATACGGAAAACGTGAGGAAATTAAAATCTCATCGGAGTACAAAACTAATTCCAACCACACAATAGAGCGAAAAACTAATGTCAAAGACCTGGGAGTGATCATGTCAGAGGATCTCACCTTCAAGGACCATAACACCGTAGCAATCACATCTGCTAGAAAAATGACAGGATGGATAATGAGAACCTTTAAAACCAGGGATGCCAAGCCCATGTTGACACTTTACAGATCGCTTGTTCTATCTAGGCTGGAATATTGCTGCACACTAACTGCACCTTTCAAGGCAGGTGAAATTGCTGACCTTGAAAATGTGCAGAGAACCTTCACGGCACGCATAACTGTGATAAACCACCTCAATTATTGGGAACGCTTGAAGTTCTTAAACCTGTACTCTCTAGAACGCAGGCAGGAGAGATACATTATTATATACACGTGGAAAATTCTCAAGGAATTAGTACCAAACTTGCACACGAGAATCACTCCCTACAAAAAGCAAAAGACTCGGCAGGCGATGTAACATCCCCCCAATGAAAAGCAGGGGTGCCACTAGCACGTTGAGGGACAACACAATAAGTGTCAGGGGCCCAAGATTGTTCAACTGCCTCCCAGCATACATCAGGGGGATTACCAACAAACCCCTGGCTGTCTTCAAGCAGGCACTGGACAGGCACCTAAAGTCGGTACCTCACCAGCCAGGCTGTGGTTCGTACGTTGGACTGCGTGCGGCCAGCAGTAACAGCCTGGTTGATCAGGCTCTGGTCCAACATGAGGCCTGGTCACAGACCGGGCCGCAGGGGCGTTGACCCCTGGAATTCTCTCCAGGTAAACTCCAGGTATATATAATATATATATATATATATATATATATATATATATATATATATATATATATATATATATATATATATATATATATATATATATATATATATATATATATATGTCGTGCCGATTAGGTAAAACTGGTCAATTAGCAAGAACTCATCTAAAATTAAGTCCTTTCTAAAATTTTCTTATACGTTTAAAGATATATTTTTTTCATTTATGTTAATGTAAGAACTTATATTTTTGTACCAAGAGAAACTTTGAAAACCTACCTAACCTTATTACAACAAGCGCAATTTAATTTAGCCTAACCCAACTAAATGTATTTTAGATACGTTAACATTAATTTAATAATAAAAACACAATGAAATATATTTTTTCGTTATGTTCAGAATGATTTTGGCGAAATTATTGCATACACAAATTTTCACTTGTCTTATATGGCAAGGTGAGCGTTGCTATTTAAGCCAAAATCGCAAGTTTTACCTAATCGGCACGACATATATATATATATATATATATATATATATATATATATATATATATATATATATATATATGCAAGACAACCACTATGAAAAAATAGAAGAATTCCAAGCGCTTTCGTGATTACTCACGAACCAACCTTGTTCAACCAAAAATATGTTGGTTCTCCCTTACCATAAAAACTTGGTTGATATGCCTTCCTTTCTTAAGAATTTTAATATCAAAGTTGTATTTAAAAATCTTGATACAGTAAAAAGACTTTTGATAAAAAATTCCCCCCAAAATGCTGACGGATGTGTCTATAAGATTCCCTGTAAAATATGCGATAAAGTTTATTATGGTCAAACTGGTAAAAGTCTTGAACTAAGATTAAAACAACATAAATATAGCATTAGAACTGGACAAGATTCTAATGCTCTATTTATTCATGTGAGAGACTTTAACCATCCAATTGATTTTCAAAATGCTGAGAAGGTTGTATCAAGCAAGTCCATGGTTGAGAGGAATATACAAGAATCATGTTTCATTAAAAGCAGTTTTGAAAATAATATGAATATTTCTTTTGGTTTATATAAATTGGATTCATTTATAATTAATGAAATCTGGGAAGAATTTAATGATAAATTGGACTAATCTTAATTCTTGGGAAAAGTTTCAGGTCCTTTATTATGTTCCTCTTCACAGAGTCGTGCGATGTTACGCTACTGTGAGGTGTTGTCTTTGTTAGTGTGATGTGAGTGTGAGGTGTATTCAGCCTTTTATAAGCCTTCTAGTCATGTTTCCTTTTATAGTTCCTTGATAATGTGAGTAATCACGAAAGCGCTTGGAATTCTTCTATTTTTTCATAGTGGTTGTCTTGCATATTTTAATATCACCTGTTTACTGTGATCTTTTTGCATATATATATATATATATATATATTTTATATATATATATATATATATATATATATATATATATATATATATATATATATATATATATAAGTTGTTAATTGAAATGTATCTCACCAAATGCACGTTTATGACCTTTGGTGATCAGTCAGGGCGACCGGATACCAGAGTGAGCATAGTTTCAAACATATCGCCAGTCACCAACCAACAAAAATCATCTACATCTAATATGTTTTATATAAATCTTAGAGTAGCTTCAGGAATATCAACTATCATTCGAAACCCATTATAAAATGTATGTCATACCTATTACGGAATATGCAACACTAGGGTTGAATTTACTCTTGATATTACCATGAATAGTCCTCAGTTAAGGGGCTCGAGTTATAATGGCATTAGATGAAAGAACAAGTAGAGACATGGTATCACTATACAAAATACTTTGGTAAATTTAGATGATAGACAGAGTTCAACTGTATGAGAGGTTAGAGAATGTAAAGATAAAGAAGAGCTATAAAGAACTCAAGAAATAATTCAGACTCAGGTTGGTCAGGAAGTGGAATGTCCTCGTTAAAGATTTTGGTAGAGTCTGAAAAGCTGCAATAAAAAAATTTCGGGCAGCAGCTGAGACTCAACCCTTGTATCCATATATTGGTTAGTACATACAGATAGAAAAGTACAAACACTCACAATACAGACAAAGGTATAGCCATGGTCACATAGGTTTTATTAAGGAAAACTTAATGTTTGGGACATTACCTTTTACTCTGGCAGAAGAAGTTAGTGCAGCATCACAGCGTGAATCATTTATTAAAGTTTGAAGAATTGCAGAATGGTTGTGTCTTGCTGCATAGTGTAGAGGTGTCCATCCATCATCATCCTGACAGTTGGGATCAACAGCAACAAGGAGAATCTTCACACAATCTATATGACCAGACGCAGCTGCTAGGTGAAGAGCGGTCTTACCTGAACCATAAATAATTTTGAATATATTCATCGTAATATTTTGATTATTATTATTAGTAATAGCAGCATCATCAGTAGGCATAGTAGCAACAGCAGCAGCAGCAGCAGTAGGTGTAGTACTAGTAGTAGTAGTATTTATTTTCTTAAAATTTATATGTTTCACATTATTTTTCAACAACAACAACAATAATAATAATAATAATAAACAACTCTCTACATTTAATGATATCAAATATGCTCACAAATCCATGCTGGACGTCCAAGCATCTCACTCACAAAACTGGACATGTAGAGAGAATGGAACGAAACAGAATGACTTCGAGAGTGTATAAATCATTAGTGGAGGGAAGGCGGGGTAGGGGTCGGCCTAGGAAAGGATGGAGGGAGGGGGTAAAGGAGGTTTTGTGTGCGAGGGGCTTGACTTCAAGCATGCATGCGTGAGCGTATTTGATAGGAGTGAATGGAAACAAATGGTTTTTAATACTTGACGTGCTGTTGGAGTGTGAGCAAAGAAACTTTTATGAAGGGATTCAGAGAAACCGGCAGGCCGGACTTGAGTCCTGGAGATGGGAAGTACAGTGTCTGCACTCTGAAGGAGGAGTGTTAATGATGTAGTTTTATAAATGTAGTGTAAAGCAACCCTCTGGCAAGACAGTGATGGAGGGAAGACAATGATGGAGTGGAGTCAATTGTTCAACGAGATTTCCGGACATGTGATGACGACACTCTGGACCAACTTGATCTCCAAGAATAACCCAATTTTCAACGTGGACACTTACGTATTACCTGCCCCCAGGCGAATACACTTACCCTGCAATGTAACTTGTTTAACTTTTGACTAACGAGAACTTACGTCCTCACGCTAATTTCATTCTTATAACCGTTTGGTGTACCAGCTTCCACACGTAGTATATATATATTACTGTGACCACGAACAAGTGGTATTGAATCAGTAACAACACTGCGACTGGCAGAGGATTCAAACCCATGTCGATTTTTCCATGCCTTGTGGTGAGCAAAAATCACATGAGGCCTTAGTTCACAATCCTACAAGAACCAAGCAAAAAGCCAAGCTAGGTATGTTACTCTTGGTCCGAGGGCCTACGGTGGTGTGGGAAACTCTAGGCTAATTTCATTCTTATCCCCGTTTGGTGTACCAGCCTCCACAAGCAGTTTATATTATTGTGACCACCTGGTACTTAATCAATAACAACACTGCGACTGGCCGAGGATTCGAACCCATGTCGTTTTTGTCCTGCCTTGTGGTGAGCGAAAATCATGACGCCTTATAACACAGGACCACACAATCCAAGCTAGGAGTGTTTCTCTAGGTACCAGGACGTACTGTGGTGAGGGAGACTCTTGGCTAATTTCATTTTTATTCCCGTTTGGTGTACCAGGCTCCTCAAGCAGTATATATATTATTGTGTCCACGAACAACTGGTATTGAATCAATAAGAACACTACAACTGGCCGAGGATTCGAACCCATGTCATTTTGGCCCTGCTTTGTGGTGAGCGAAAATCACATGACGCTTTAGCTCACAGGCTATCCTGGATTGTTTGTTTACTGGCATGAAGGGTCGGATATGGCACGGGTTCTGTGTTGCATCTGCACTACTGGCTGCATTGAGGTCCTCTTGGGTGCAGAAGGGGATTTACGGATCTTTCATTCCTCCTTGACACTACCCCTCCACGTTTCTCCCCTTTTTCCTTTCTTTTCCTTCTCTTCTTTTTTTTTTTTTTGTAAAATAAAAACAAAACAGTGACCCAACCATAGAGTCCTAAATCGGTGAAACTTGTCCTCCTGTACCTCTGCCTCCTACAGTTCCTTCTGACGACCCTACCTCGTTATCAGACTTTTCCTCCGACCTTTCTAACAACTCAGTGCCATTAGAGGGTAACATTACGTTTGATATGTCTGACCTCTGCACGTCTTTGACCATGCTTTCAGCTTCTCCTTTTACGTTGCAATGATTTTCAGATGGCCCGCCCATGTCAGGACGGACCTCCTCCAGTCCCACACATAAACGACCTCGACCATTAACAGCTGACACAGATTCGATTATCTCTCACTCGTCCCGCAAAAGACCAGCACGATACTCACTCCCCTTGCACAGTACATTTTAAAGTACACTCTGCAACCAACAACTCCCACTGATTATCTTTATTATCATACTATTAGCAAGGCACTGCTGTGCCATATTAATCAAAATATTTCATTTCATGCTCTTAAGAGTGGTGCACGTATCTTCACGGTACGAAATGCTGGCTAGGCTCACAATCATTCCCTTCTTACCCCCATATATGATATTCCTGCCACAGTTCGAAAACACGTTTCCCTCAATCCATGTAGTGGTACTTTAGATTTGCCCCATTCAATTGTTCAACGTGATTTCCGGACATGTGATGACGACACTCTGGAGCAACTTGATCTCCAAGAATAACCCAATTTTCAAAGTGGACACTTACGTATTACCTGCTCGCGGGCGAATACGCTTACCCTGCAATGTAACTTGTTTAACTTTTGACTGACGAGAACTTACGTCATCAGGCTAATTTCATTCTTATAACCGTTTGGTGTACCAGCCTCCACAATTAGTATATATATTACTGTGACCACGAACAAGTGGCATTGAATCAATAACAACAGTGAAACTGGGCGAGGATTCGAACCCATGCCGTTTTTCCCATGCCTTGTGGTGAGCCAAAATCACATGATGCCTTTGCCCACAAGACCACACAATCCTACAAGAACCAAGCACCAAGCCAAGCTAGGTGTGTTACTCTTGGTCCGAGGGCTTACGGTGGTGTGAGATACTCTAGGCTAATTTCATTCTTATCCCCGTTTGGTTTAAAAGCCTCCACAAGCAGTATATATTATTGTGACCACGAACAAGTGGTATTGAATCAATAAGAACACTGCGATTGGCCGAGGATTCGAAACCATGTCGTTTTGGAACTGCTTTGTGGTGAGCGAAAATCACATGACGCTTTAGCCCACAGGCTATCCTGGATTGTTTATTTACTGGCATGAAGGGTCGGATATGGCACGGATTCTGTGCTGCATCTTTCATTCCTCCTTGACACTACCCCTCCACGTTTCTCCCCTTTTTCATTTCTTTTCCTTCTCTTCTTATTTTTTTTTGTAAAACAAAAAGAAAACAGTGAATTACCATACAGTCCCAAATCGGTGAAACGTTTCCTCCTGGACCCCTTTCCCCTATGGTGCCTTCTCACGACCATACTTCGTTATCAGACTATTCCTCCGACCTTTCTGAAACAGCAGTGCCTTCAGAGGATAACGTTTCGTTACCCGCTTCGATTCCGGGACTAATCTTGCTGTAAACGTTTGCACTTTCTCTAGTTTTTTGACGTGTTTGGGTTCCATACTGGTGCTGTATACTCTAGCATGGGCCTAACGTACACAGTGTACAATGTCGTGACTGACTCATTACTCAGATAACGAAATGGTATTCTCAAGTTTGCAAGCGCCCATATGCTGCAGCAGTTATTTAATTGATGTGTGTTTCAGGGGACATGTTCGTTATAATACTCACCCCAAAATTCTTTTCTTTAAGTGACGTTTCCAGCTTTTGATCCCATAACTTGTACTCCGTCTCCTGTCATCTTCATCCTTCCCCAATCTTCATGATTTTGGACTTGTTGTTGCTAAACTCCAGAAGCCATTTGTCGGACCAGATTTGTGGTCTGTCCAGATCCCTTTGCAATCTTAGCTGATCCTCGTCTGCTTGAAATCTCCTCATCAGTTTCACATCATCAGCGAACAGCGACACTTCTGAAACTATTCCTTCCAAGATTTCATTCACATATACAAGAAACAGGACCGGACCTAGGACTCACCCTTGAGGAACCCAGCTCGACACATGCGCCCACTCTGACACTTTATCACATATCCTGTCAGGTATTTCCAGACCCATTACAGCACTTTTCCTACTATCTCTGCCTGCTCTTTTATTTTTTGTACCAGATTCTTGTGTGGTACTCTGTCAAAAGACTTCTTGCAGACCAACAAGATGCAGTCTAGCTGTCCCTCTTTCTCCTGTCTTACTTCTGTTACGTTATTGTAGAACTCAAGTAGATTTTTGACACAGGATTTCCCAACTCTGAAGCCGTGTTGAGTGTCATGTATGAACCCAATCCTTTCAATTTGCTCCACCATTCTTCTCGTCATCATCTTTTCCATGACTTTCCATATTATAAAAGTCGGTGATACTGGTCTGTATTTTAATGCTGATTGTCAGTCTCCTTTCTTAAAAATTGGAACTACATTCGCTGTCTTCAACGTTACAGGTAATTGCCCAGTTTCGATAGACTGCTGCTGGCGGCACACATAGTTCCTCTGCTCCTTATCCCAGGATCCATGGAGATATGTATCTGGGCCCACCGACTTTGAGGTATCTAGTTACTATGCAGTTCTTTCATCTCCTCATTGGTTATTTGTTCCATTGGTTATTTGTTTGCTGGAAGCATTTCTGTCTTTATAGTGAATACTTCTCTAAATCTTGTGTAAAGTTCATTACACTTCCTGGTCACTCTTTGTGAGCTCCACTCCTTTCCTCAACATGATTACCTGATGCTTGGCTGTTGTTTTTCTCCTTCTGCTCAACTCCTTATTTTGTTGAGTCTTTTGCCTTCTATACTACTTCCATGCTTTAGCACATTTGGCTTTGGCTTCGTTACATCTCCAGTTATACCATGGGCTCACTCTGGTCTTAATATTTTGTCTGTTACCCTTTGGTATGATCTTCTCCTCTGCCTCCCTGAACTTAGTGGTTGCTAGTTCCATCATTTCATTTACTGCTTTTTCCTCCAGTTCACTTTCCCACTGCACTTCATGCAGCAATCTTCTATTGCCTATGTAGTCCCCTTGTTGTGGTGCTGTATTCTTCACTGTTAACTCTACAAGGTATTCAAAACTCAGAACATCGTGATCACTAGCAAAAAGTGGTATTTCCTTTGTGATATCTACTATGTCCGAAATATTCAAGGTGAATATTAGATACAGCTGTGCTGTAATATACTCTCCTAAATAACAAAAAAAGGCACAATACCGTGACTGGAACAATACACACACAACCCGCACATATAAAAAAGAGAGGAGCTTAGGACGACGTTTCGGTCCGACTTGGACCATTTACAAAGTCACACTAACACAAAGGACAGGTAGAAGGGGTATTTATAGGCAGCAGACAAAGGAGGGCACAAGAAAGTGGTGGAGGAGTAATAATGGAGGTAGTAGTGGTAGTGGTAGTAGTAGTAGTGGAGTCAGTCATATTCTAGGAAAGGAGCACTGCAATGAAGCTGGCGTTCCGCATAGGGTGAGGACAAGAACACAGAGGGGGGAAAATGAAAATACAATAAAGAAGGACAAATACAAGGCAAAAGAAAAGAAAGAAAACCCAGAGGAGAAAGGAGAAAGAGGAGAAGGGAGAAGAGATAGAAGGGGAGGGAATCAGGTTAAGTCACGGGTGTTCTGAAGTTTGGAACATTTACCAATGTAATGGGACAAAGCCAGTGCTAAGATTCATACAGGGAAAATTGTGTATAAGGGAGGATTCAATCAGATGGCGACTGTGAAAGTTGGAGGTAGGGTAGACAGTTTTAGCAGAAGACCAATCAATAGGATAACTGTGATCTCTGACATGACAGAAAAGTTCATTAATAGTGTCGGCAAGCCTAACACCATTTTTGTGCTCCCTAAGTCTGTCAGAAAGAGAGCGGTCAGTTTCTCCAAAGTACTGAAGAGGACAGGAGGAGCAAGAAATAGAGTCGACACCAGGAGAATCTATAGAGGGAGGGGAGGTATGAACTAGATTAGTGCGAAGAGTGTTAGTCTGGCGAAAGGTAAGTTTGATGTCTAAGGAACGGAGAGAGTTGTTGAGATTAGAGAGACCAGAGATGTAGGGAAGGCAGAGGACAGGAGAGTTCCCAAGAGTAGAGGGTTTAGGAGAGAAGAAAGTCCGTTTGGCACGAGAGAAAGCAGAGTCTATGAAATGGGAAGGGTAGCCAAGGCGGGAAAATGAATTATGAAGAGTGGAAATTTCTGCTTCAAGGAACTCAGGATCACAAATGCGGAGAGCACGGAGAAAGAAGGAGATAAGAACACTTTTCTTGACAGAGGAAGCTTGATAAGAAAAGTAGTGAATGTACATGCCACTGTGCATAGGCTTGTGGTACACGGAAAAGGCAAAACCTGTAACTGAGCGGTGGACATGAACATCAAGGAAAGGAAGCAAAGAATTAGATTCCCAATCAGCTTTAAACTTAATAGAAGGGGCAAGATTATTAAGAGCATCAAGAAATGGTTGGAAGAGGCTTGAGTCATGAGGCCAAAGAGCAAAGATGTCATCTACATAGCGGAGCCAGAGTGAAGGACGTACATCAATAGTGGGAAGAAGAAGAGTCTCGAAGTATTCCATGTAAAGATTAGCAAGACCAGGGGATAGAGGAGAGCTCATGGCGACACCAATGGTTTGGGAATAATATTTACCTTCAAAATAAAAGGAATTAGAGTCCACACAAAGGCGGATAAGATCAAGAAAGACATCAGCAGGTATAGGGAGATGAATTAACCCAACATTGCCCTTCTCTCTAAGAAAATTAAGGACATCATCCAGAGGGACATTAGTGAAGATGGACTCTACATCAAGATATCTTACAGGTCGGGAGAGAACTAACCCGTTCGATGAAGTCTTGAGAGTGACGAAGGTGGGCAGGAGAAAAAGTACAAAGAAAGGGAGTGAGGGTTTTGGCTAGCCAAGAAGCAAGAGAATAAGAGACAGAACCTCTAGAAAATATGATGGGACGCAGAGGAATATCAGGTTTGTGAGTTTTGGGAAGGCCATAGAAATAGGGCAGAGAGGGACAGATGACACGAAAACATTGAACAAGGTTAAAGTCAGAAGGACAGAGGTGGGAGAGAGTCTTAAGTTTCTTGTTGAATGTTCTCTTGATGCGATCAAGAGGATTGGAAACGAGAGGAGTGTAGGTACGAGAGTCAGAGAGCAGGACATCGGCTTTACGGAGGTAATCCTCACGATCAAGGATAACTACCGAATTACCTTTGTCGGAAGAGAGTATGACAATGTTAGCGTCATATTTAAGAGAAGAAAGGGCAAGTTGATAGCGGCGAGGAAGGTGATGGTTCTTAGAAAAGAAGCTATCAAGAGCAGGAAGGAGAGCTCCACGAAAAGTGGATAAATCAGGAAGATTTTTATTACGAGAGCGATACTGGCGAAAAGAATCAAAAGAGCTAATCATGTCAATACCAGTGCGAGGGGCAGGTGAAGTGGTAAAGGAAAGACCAAAACCAAGCAGTTCAAGCTCATGTTGGGAGAGTGTGACAGAAGACAGATTAGTAACACAGTCAGTAAGGGAGAATTTAGACTAAGTGCTATCTGAGATGAGACGTTGAAGTTTGTTCTGTAGTTTAGAAGAATGCATTTGTGAATTCAGGCGAGCAGTGTCAAAAGCGACGGTAGTGAGAAGGCTACAGAGATCTTGTGGAAGTGAAGCAAAGAGAGCATGTTGACGCTGACGGAGAGTAAAGAAGACATTTTCAACCTGAGACTTAGTAGAAATAATGAGTTGTTGGAGTAGGAGACGGGCATGATCAGGAAAGGGAGTGCCCAGTGGGTTGGGTTTCAGGAAATGGGAGAAGGAAGGGGGTAGAACCTGCTCAGCAAGACAGTCACATAGAAAGCGATGCTGATTCTTGCGACGCCTGGTGGCAATAAGAGCAGCCTTATAAGAATGAAAGAGGGGTTTAAAAGTAGGAAGAACATTAAAAGTTATAAAGAATAAGACGTTTACCTGCGAGGTCCATAAATAACAAAAAAAGGCACAATACCGTGACTGGAACAATACACACACAACCCGCACATATAAAAAAGAGAGGAGCTTACGACGACGTTTCGGTCCGACTTGGACCATTTACAAAGTCACACTAACACAAAGGACAGGTAGAAAGGGTATTTATAGGCAGGCAGACAGGGGAGGGCACAAGAAAGTGGTGGAGGGGTAAAAATGGAGGTAGTAGTGGTAGTGGTAGTAGTGGTAGTGGTAGTGGTAGTAGTGGTAGTGGTAGTAGTAGTAGTGGAGTCTGTCATATTCTAGGAAAGGAGCACTGCAATGAAGCTGGCGGCCTACATAGGGTAAGGACAAGAACACAGAGTGGGAAAAAATGAAAATAAAATAAATAAGGACAAATACATGGCAAAAGAAAAGAAAGAAAACCCAGAGGAGAAAGAAGAAAGAGGAGAAGGGGAAAGAGACAGAAGGGGAAGGAATCAGGTTAAGTCACGGGTGTTCTGAAGTTTGGAGCATTTAACAATGTAATGGGAGAGGAAAGCATCAACAGAGACAAAGCCAGGGCTAAGATTCATACAGGGAAAATTGTGTATAAGGAAGGATTCAACCAGACGGCGACTGTGAAAGTTGGACGTAGGGTAGACAGTTTTAGCAGAAGACCAATCAATAGGATGACTGTGATCTCTGACATGACAGAAAAGAGCATTTTTAATGACGGCAAGCCTAACACTATTTTTGTGCTCCCTAAGTCTGTCAGAAAAAGATCGGCCAGTTTCTCCAAAGTACTGAAGAGGACAGGAGGAGCAAGAAATAGAGTAGACACCAAGATAATCTATAGAGGGAGGGGAGGTATGAACTAAATTAGTGCGAAGAGTGTTAGTCTGGCGAAAGGTAAGTTTGATGTCTAAGGAACGGAGAGAGTTGTTGAGATTAGAGAGACCAGAGATGTAGGGAAGGCGAGGACAGGAGAGTTCCCAAGAGTAGAGGGTTTAGTAGAGAAGAAAGTCCGTTTGGCACGAGAGAAAGCAGAGTCTATGAAATGGGAAGGGTAGCCAAGGCGGGAAAATGAATTATGAAGAGTGGAAATTTCTGCTTCAAGGAACTCAGGATCACAAATGCGGAGAGCACGGAGAAAGAAGGAGATAAGAACACTTTTCTTGACAGAGGAAGCATGATAAGAAAAGTAGTGAATGTACATGCCACTGTGCATAGGCTTGTGGTACACGGAAAAGGCAAAACCTGTAACTGAGCGGTGGACAGGAACATCAAGGAAAGGAAGCTAATCTTCGAGACTGTTCTTCCCACTATTGATGTACGTCCTTCACTCTGGCTCCGCTATTTAGATGACATCTTTGCTCTTTGGCCTCATGACTCAAGTCTCTTCCAACCATTTATTGATGCTCTTAATAATCTTGCCCCTTCTATTAAGTTTAAAGCTGATTGGGAATCTAATTCTTTGCTTCCTTTCCTTGATGTTCATGTCCACCGCTCAGTTACAGGTTTTGCCTTTTCCGTGTACCACAAGCCTATGCACAGTGGCATGTACATTCACTACTTTTCTTATCATGCTTCCTCTGTCAAGAAAAGTGTTCTTATCTCCTTTCTCCGTGCTCTCCGCATTTGTGATCCTCAGATCCTTGAAGCAGAAATTTCCACTCTTCATAATTCATTTTCCCGCCTTGGCTACCCTTCCCATTTCATAGACTCTGCTTTCTCTCGTGACAAACGGACTTTCTTCTCTCCTAAACCCTCTACTCCTGGGAACTCTCCTGTCCTCTGCCTTCCCTACATCTCTGGTCTCTCTAATCTCAGCAACTCTCTCCGTTCCTTAGACATCAAACTTACCTTTCGCCAGACTAACACTCTTCGCACTAATCTAGTTCATACCTCCCCTCCCTCTATAGATTCTCCTGGTGTCGACTCTAGTTCTTGCTCCTCCTGTCCTCTTCAGTACTTTGGAGAAACTGGCCGATCTCTTTCTGACAGACTTAGGGAGCACAAAAATAGTGTTAGGCTTGCCGACACTAATAATGCTCTTTTCTGTCATGTCAGAGATCACAGTCATCCTATTGATTGGTTTTCTGCTAAAACTGTCTACCCTACGTCCAACTTTCACAGTCGCCGTCTGGTTGAATCCTCCCTTATACACAATTTTCCCTGTATGAATCTTAGCCCTGGCTTTGTCTCTGTAGATGCTTTCCTCTCCCATTGCATTGTTAAATGCTCCAAACTTCAGAACACCCGTGACTTAAAGGTACTGGTGGGAATTTAGGATGTTCATGTCTGATTTCCAGGATATGTCTGATAGTTCTTGGTTTACTTTTTCCCAGGCAATTCTATGGTTGTTGAAATTAAACTTACTCAACATCCCTTCTCTTACATGTTCAATGAAGACAAATTCCAACTACTCCGTTATGAAAATCTGGAGGAAATAATAACTAGGACTGACCTGATTCCTTCCCATTCTATCTCTTCCCCCTTCTCTTCTTTCTCCTTTCTCCTCTGGGTTTTCTTTCTTTTCTTTTGCCTTGTATTTGTCCTTTTTTATTTTATTTTCATTTTTTCCCCTTCTGTGTTCTTGTCATTACCCTATGCGGGCCGCCAGCTACATTACAGTGCTCCTTTCCTAGAATATGACTGACTTCACTAATACTACTACCACTACCACTACTACCTCCATTATTACCCCTCCACCACTTTCTTGTGCCCTCCCCTGTCTGCCTGCCTATAAATACCCCTTCCACCTGTCCGTTGTGTTAGTGTGACTTTGTAAATGGTCCAAGTCGGACCGAAACGTCGTCGTAAGCTCCTCTCTTTTTTATATGTGTGGGTTGTGTGTGTAATATCCTCTCCTCTTTCTATAGTAGTATCCCTAACATGTTGGTGCATGAAGTTCTTCAATACCGTCTCCAACATCTGAGCCCTCCATGTTTCTGGTCCTCAATGCGGCACTAGATTTTCACAATCTCTTTATGATTGAATTCCCCCATTATGAGTAATTTTGTCCTACCCATATGAGCCCTTCTGGTCACCTCAGCTATTGTATCCACCATTGCTCTATTGCACTCATCACATTCTATTCTTGACATACTGCTGTTCAGTGGTGGGTCATATATCACTGCTATTATCACCTTAGGACTCCCAGTCTGAAGTGTTCCTACTACGAAGTTGTCTGTTTCTCCTCTTTCCATTCCTCCCACTTCCTCAAAACTCTACTGGTTTTTGATAAGCAGTGCCCCTCCTCCCTCTACTCTGTTCTCTCTGTGTTTCCTCAAGATCTGATATCCAGCTGAAAAAAATTGCATCTCTTATCATCTCTAAGTTTTGTCTCTGTTATTGCTATGATGTCCAGGGATGCATCAATGATTCGTTCTTGACATTATTCACTCATATTTGTTATTCCATCTGAATTGGTGTACCATACATTTAGCTTCCAATACAGTCCTGTATTTTGGTGTTTCCCTTATCACTCCTAGACACCCTGATGACCTGATTTTAGGTTTTGCAAGGGACTTCTTAGCTCCATTCCATCCTTCAGTCCCATCACTGCCTGCACCCAACAGAGCTAGGGTTTTTTTCATGATCCGAGGACATACGGTAGTGTGGGTGCCTTTGAGCTAATTTCATTCTACTCCCTGTTTGGTGTACTAGCCTCCACAAGCAGTAATTTATATTAGTGTAACCAAGAACACGTGCTATTAAACTGTAACAACACTGCCACTATCCAAGGACTCGAACACATGTTGTTTTGGCCCGCCTCATGGTGAGCGAAAACCACTTGACGGTCTAACCCACAGGATCACTAAATCCTACAAGAATCTCGCACCCAGCACAATTAGGTGTTCCATCGTGATCTGATGACATACGGAGGTGTGGGTGCCTCTGAGCTAATTTCATTTTACTCCCCATTTGGTGAACTAGCCTCAACAAGCAGTATATATAGCACTTAGCTCTACTGAGTGCTTGATTCTTGTAGGATTAAATGGTCCAGTGGGTTATAGCATCAAGTAAATTCTCACACCATGAGGCAGGCCGAAACGACATGGGATCGAGTCCTCGGCAAGTCGCAGTGTTGTTATTGATTAAATACCAATCGTTCGTAGTTTTAATAATATATATACTACTTGTGGAGGTTAGTACAGCAAACTGGGAGCAGAGTGAAATTAACTCAGAGGCACCCACACCACCGTATATCCTTGGATCAAGGTAAAACACCAAGCTCTGCTGGGTGCTTGGTTCTGTAGTATTGCGTGGTCTTGTGGTTTAAAGCATCATTTGTGATTTTCACTCACCATGAGGCGGGTCAAAACGACATGGGTTTGAATCCTCAGCTAGTCTCAAGGCTGTTATTACAAATACAAATATTTTATTTCTTCGCAATTTTACATAGGAGTTTACATATAAGTGCAAGGAGAGGCACTGACATGCCATGGCATTTAGGGCAGCTTAATCTAATGGCTTATAGACTATGTACATAATATTAGAGAAATTGATTGAGTTTGTCTTATTTAAATATTGTTCAGATTACAATATGATGATATTACATGAACATTTTTGAAAGTAATATAATAGAACATAATAGTAAAAATGGAAATTATTTATAGGAAAAATAACATTGAGTATTTTTGAGTATGAGTATTTAGTTAAGGGTGAGGAGGTGGTTTTTGAGAAGAGTCTTAAAATGATTTTTTAGACAAGGTTATTTTAGTATTTACTGGTAATGAATTCCAGATTTTGGGGCCCTTTATGTGCATAGAATTTTTACTTAGGTTGATATGGACACGGGGTATATCAAAAAGTGATCTGTGCCTTGTATTGTGGTCATGGGTCCTATTATAGTTGGTGAGGAGAATTTTGAGCGGAGGGTTTATATTAGAATATAGAGTTTTATATATGTAGTAGGCACACGAATAAGTGTGAATGTTCTTTATGGTGAGTAGTTTTAGGCTTTTGAATATCGGTGGAGTATGCTGTCTAGAGTGGGAATTTGTTATCATTCTGACTGCGGCCTTCTGCTGGGTTATGAGTGGTCTAAGGTGATTTAATATTGTTGATCCCCATGCACAAATTCCATAGGTGAGATAAGGGTAGATGAGTGAATGATATAGTGCAAGGAGAGCTGATTGAGGCACATAGTAGCGTATCTTTGATAATATGCCTACTGTCTTTGAGATTTTCTTGGAAATTTGTTGTATGCGTGTTTGGAATTTTAGGCTACTGTCAAGGTGGATTCCTAGGAATTTTCCCTCTGTGAGTCTTGTGATGGGTGAACCATTGAGCGTTATGTTAAGTGGAACATTTGTGGCTCTGTTTCCAAACTGTATGAAGTAGGTCTTGTCAGTATTGAGAGTAAGCTTGTTAGTCGTCATCCATGTTGATATTTTCTGTAGTTCGGCATTAACAATGTTGGCCAGTATGACTGGATTTGGGTGAGAGAAGACATATGTGGTGCCATCTGCAAATAATATGGGTCTGAGTAGTTATGATGCATTCGGTAGGTCATTTATGTGAATGAGGAATAGCAGTGGCCCCAGGACACTTCCTTGAGGGACTCCGACTGTAATTTGTTGCGTGGAAGTGTTCGTTCCATTTGTGTACACGTATTGGCTTCTGTTACTAAGGTATGACTTTAGGTAGTTGAGTGAGTGCCCTCTTATACCATAGTGTGCATTACAAAAAAAATAACTCATTTGTAATAAACTACTGTTCGGGATACTTAATAAACTCTCAGATTTCAGATATTTATATTATTATTAATATAAAAACATAATCTGAATAAAATCATAATCTTTATAATTTGTGTAAAAACATTTATATACACAAAAATCATAGTACACTAAAATACCACAAGTAAAATCATATACTCAGTGTTTATCAAGTGGGTGCCATCTTCAAGTGCCACGCAGGACACTGCCATACCTCGTCATGATACTCCTTCTCCACCGTGTCCTCAGACACCCTTATCTCTGTTACACACGCCATCGCTCAGGGTCACTCACGACACTTTTTCTGTGCCACATGGCACGCCCCCTGCATCATGAACCATTCTCTATTACAATCCTGTGCACCGCGTCTTGACATACACCAAATACACGACTCAACTTGTGTCGTGCCACCGTCACAAACTCTCTGGATACACCGCTGAATATCTTGACACTCCATCAGTGTCACACAAGACACAACATATCAGTGTCAAACCAGACACTGTTGTCATGACACGCCAACGTCTCCGTGTCTGCATAGACACCCTTGTCTCTGTGTTACGGCACTTTCTCACTTTTCTCTGTGTCACATGACACGCCCTCCTTGTCACACGACACCTTCTCAACCGTGTCACATGACACCCTTTTCACTTTGCTATAACACGCTGTCTCATAATCACTCTTTTCTCTGTGTCATGAACTCCTTCGCTGTTTTCTTTTGAACACCAGACACCACAACACCACACTGCGAGAGTCTACAACTCTCAAGCAGGTCTGCCTCTCGAACTCCAGTCTGGTTGACACTCCCAAGGTATATCAGGAAGCAGGTGAACTCTCCACTGTTGTATAGGGTAGAGTCTTGTTGACACTCCCAATGTGTATCAGGGAGCAGGTGAACTCTCCAGTGTTGTATATGGGAGAGTCTCGTTGACACTCCCAAGGTGTATCAGGGAGCAGGTGAACTCTCCACTGTTGTATATGGGAGAGTCTCGTTGACACTCCCAAGATGTATCAGGGAGCAGGTGAACTCTCCAGTGTTGTATATGGGAGAGTCTCGTTGACACTCCCAAGGTGTATCAGGGAGTGTTAACTCTCCAGTGTTGATAGGAAGTCCTGTCTGAACTCCCAAGGTGTATCAGGGAGCAGGTGAACTCTCCACTGTTGTATATGGAAGTCTCTTGCACTCCCAAGATGTTCAGGAAGCAGGTGAACTCTACAGTGTCTGTATATGGGAGAGTCTCGTTGACACTCCCAAGGTGTATCAGGAGCTGGTGAACTCTCCAGTGTTGTATAGGGGAGAGTCTCGTTGACACTCCCAAGGTGTATCAGGGAGCAGGTGAACTCTCCAGTGTTGTATATGGGAGAGTCTCGTTGACACTCCCAAGGTGTATCAGGGAGCAGGTGAACTCTCCAGTGTTGTATATGGGAGAGTCTCGTTGACACTCCCAAGGTGTATCAGGGAGCAGGTGAACTCTCCACTGTTGTATAGGGTAGAGTCTTGTTGACACTCCCAATGTGTATCAGGGAGCAGGTGAACTCTCCAGTGTTGTATATGGGAGAGTCTCGTTGCACTCCCAATGTGTATCAGGGAGCAGGTGAACTTTCCAGTGTTGTATATGGGAGAGTCTCGTTGCACTCCCAAGGTGTATCAGGGTGGTGTATATTAACTCTAGCATGTGTATAATAGCATCATTTGTGTCCTTGTTGGTCCTGAATCCAAATTGACAGGTGTTGAGTACATTGTGTGAGACGAGGTAGGAATAGATCTGTCTGTGAATTAATTTTTCGAAGATTTTAGAAAGCAGTGGTAAATTAGAAATTGGTCTGTAATTATTCAAGTCTGTTTCATCACCTCCTTTGTGGATCGGGGTGACCCTTGCTATTTTGAGAATTGATGGAAAGGTAGAGGCTTCAACGGATTTATTGAAGAGTGTTGCAATAATTGGTGACAGTACCTGTGAAGCTTTTTTGTACATAAAAAATGGTAAGCTGTTTATGTCTCCTGCTTTGTTTTTAAGGGTGTTGATTACAAGCGAGACTTCAATTGGATTGTTAGGAGCTAGGAATAGTGTATTAGGGTAGGTGTTGGTGAGGTAGTCTGTTGGACGGTTGTTCGAGCTTGGGATTTTACTCGCTAGATTCTTTCCTATGGTGGAGAAGAAAACATTAAGTCTGTTTGCTGTCTCAGTTGGTGAGAGTAGGGGTTCATCTGTGTTTGGTAATTTGATGGTGTTGTTCTTGGATATCTTTTTATTTCCTAGAATTGCAGATAGGGGTTTCCAGGTCTTTTTCATATCACCTTTTATGTCCTGGAGTCTGTTCTCATAATATAATTTTTGGACCTACTTATCAGGCTGGTAAGGATTGATGAGTAGCGTTTGGATTGTTCTCTAGTTATTAGACCCCTTCTGTATTGTTTTTCATATTGGTGCCTTTTGTTAATGGATTTAAGGATGCTGGGTGTTAGCCAGGGATTGTTAAGTCTCTTTGCTGTGATCTGTTTAGTTTTTTTTAGGCTAATGTTTGTTATAGAGGTGGTGGTTTTTTTAAGGAAATTCTTGCTACATTCATTAGTATCTGAATATGTTTCTAACAGCTGACTCGTTATGATCATCCGTGGTAACAATAATATACAGACTGCTCGTGGAGGCTGATACACCAAACGGGTATGTGAATGAAATTAGCTGAGAGGCACCCACACCAACGTATGTTCTCGGATGATGAGTTGTCCCTGCCATGACTAACTTCACTCGCCAGCGATAGTAAAACGTCATGCGTTTTTGCTCGTTCTGAGGCAGGCGAAAACAGCATGGGTTCGACTTCTTGTCTAGTGCAGTGTTATTGATCAATACCATTCTTTTCGTGGGGAACAATAATATAATATACTGTTTGTTGAGCTAGTACACAGACAGGGAGTAGAATGAAATTATCACAGAGGCATCCACACCACCATATGTCCTTCGATGGTGAGTACAACATCTTGCTTGGCTGGATGAGCCATTGTTAAGGATTGTGTGGTCTAGTGATCTAAAGCGTCATGTATATCATGTGTATTCGCTCACCATGAGGCGGAAAAAAACAACGTGGGCTCGACTCCCTGGCTAGTGCAGTGTTATTGATCAACACCACTCGTTTCGTGGGAACAATTATACAATATACTGCTTGATGAGCTAGTATACAAACAAGAAGTAGAATGAAATCAGCTCAGAGGCGCCCACACCACCGTTTGTCCTTCGATGGCGGGTACAACAATCCTTAACAATTGGCTGGATGAGCAATTGTTAAGGATTGTGTGTTCTAGTGGTCTAATGAGTCATGCATTCTCC
>WNWK01008143.1:0-87203 GCA_009830355.1 Cherax destructor
ATCAGTTCAACACTATATAGCTACCAGCTACACTATCAGTAGCTACCAGCTACACTATCAGTAAGCTACCAGCTACACTATCAGTAAGCTACCAACTACACTATCAGTAAGCTACCAGCAACACTATCAGTAAGCTACCAGCTACACTATCAGTAAGCTACCAGCTACACTATCAGTAAGCTACCAGCTACACTATCAGTAAGCTACCAGCTACACTATCAGTCAGCTACCAGCAACACTATCAGTCAGCTCAGCTCACTATCAGTCAGTACCAACCTATCAGTCAGCTACCAGCTACACTATCAGTCAGCTACCAGCTACACTATCAGTCAGCTACCAGCTAACACTATCAGTCAGCTACCAGCACATATCAGTCGTACCAGTACTATCAGCTACCAGCAACACTATCAGTCAGCTACCAGCATACACTATCAGTCAGCTACCAGCAACACTATCAGTCAGCTACCAGCTACACTATCAGTCAGCTACCAGCTACACTATCAGTCAGCTACCAGCTACACTATCAGTAAGCTACCAGCTAACACATATCAGTCAGCTACCAGCTACACTATCAGTCAGCTACCAGCTACACTATCAGTCAGCTACCAGCAACACTATCAGTAAGCTACCAGCTACACTATCAGTAAGCTACCAGCTACACTATCAGTAAGCTACCAGCTACACTATCAGTAAGCTACCAGCAACACTATCAGTAAGCTACCAGCAACACTATCAGTCAGCTACCAGCTACACTATCAGTAAGCTACCAGCTACACTATCAGTAAGCTACCAGCTACACTATCAGTAACCTACCAGCTACACTATCAGTCAGGTACCAGCAACACTATCAGTCAGGTACCAGCTACACTATCAGTAAGCTACCAGCTACACTATCAGTCAGCTACCAGCAACACTATCAGTAAGCTACCAGCTACACTATTAGTAAGCTACCAGCTACACTATCAGTCAGCTACCAGCTACACTATCAGTCAGCTACCAGCAACACTATCAGTCAGCTACCAGCAACACTATCAGTCAGCTACCAGCAACACTATCAGTAAGCTACCAGCAACACTATCAGTAAGCTACCAGCAACACTATCAGTAAGCTACCAGCAACACTATCAGTCAGCTACCAGCAACACTATCAGTAAGCTACCAGCTACACTATCAGTCAGCTACCAACAACACTATCAGTAAGCTACCAGCTACACTATCAGTCAGCTACCAGCAACACTATCAGTCAGCTACCAGCTACACTATCAGTAAGCTACCAGCTACACTATCAGTCAGCTACCAACAACACTATCAGTAAGCTACCAGCTACACTATCAGTCAGCTACCAGCAACACTATCAGTCAGCTACCAACAACACTATCAGTAAGCTACCAGCTACACTATCAGTCAGCTACCAACAACACTATCAGTAAGCTACCAGCTACACTATATAAGCACCATCGTCAGCTACCAACAACACTATCAGTAAGCTACCAGCTACACTATCAGTCAGCTACCAGCTACACTATCAGTCAGCCTGCTGCAACATGGTCAAGTTGTACCGTCCGGCAGATCATCGTTCTAGACGCAGGGACATATAGAGATTTGTGTGAGTGTGTGTACTCACCTGTTTGTGGTTGCAGGGGTCGAGTCATAGCTCCTGGCCCCGCCTCTTCACTGATTGCTACTGGGTCACTCTCCCTCCGCCATGAGCCTTATCATACCTGCCTCCACTACATCGCTTCCCAAACTATTCCACTTTCCGACAACTCTGTGACTGAAGAAATACTTCCTAACATCCCTGTGATTCATTTGATTCTTCAACTTCCAACTGTGTCCCCTTGTTGCTGTGTCCCATCTCTGGAACATTCTGTCTCTGTCAACCTTGTCAATTCCTCTCAGTATTTTATATGTCGTTATCATATCCCCCTATTTCTCCTGTCCTCCAGTGTCGTCAGGTCCATTTCCCTTAACCTCTCCTCGTAGGACATACCCCTTAGCTCCGGGACTAGTCTTGTTGCAAACCTTTGCACTTTGTCTAGTTTCTTCGCGTGCTTGGCTAGGTGTGGGTTCCAAACTGGTGCTGCATACTCTAGTATGGGCCTAACGTACACAGTGTACAGGATCCTGAACGATTCTTTATTAAGATGTCGGAATGCTGTTCTTAGGTTTGCTAGGCGCCCGTATCCTGCAGCAGTTATTTGGTTGATGTGCGCCTCAGGAGATGTGCTTGGTGTTATACTCACCCCAAGATCTTTTTCCTTGAGTGAGGTTTGTGTGTGTGTGTGTGTTTGTGTGTATCTACGTGTATACCTGGAGAGGGTTTCGGGGGTCATCTCCCCCGCGGCCCGGTCTGAGACCAGGCCTCGTGATGGATTAGGGTCTTATCAACCAGGCTGTTACTGCTGTGGGTAAGTGCTCGTAGCATAACATCAAAGCAATAATCGTCGCAAATTACCATCAACACAAACCAGTAGGCAACCAACTGGGAGAAGAATTACGTATTTGCATGTTTGCCACCGGTGAGGCCAGACCGTGAGCTGAATTCTAACTGGGAAGGTTGAGAAATAAAAGCTTACCTTAGGGTAAACAAGTGATGTGGAGGCGCGCAATTTACTCCACTTATCCCAGCCTCCAGTACAGCAGCCCAGACCTCCCTCCACACACACACACACACACACACACACACACACACACACACGCACCACACACACAGATATACACACACCAGACACACACAACACATACACTCATAAACTATCACGTAGAATAATGTAGCGTAACTATCATATAGAACAAAGTAGCGTAACTATCATATAGAACAAAGTAGCGTAACTATCATATGAACAAGTAGCTAACTATCATAAGAAAAGTGCGTAACTATCATATAGAACAAAGTAGCGTAACTATCATATAGAACAAAGTAGCGTAACTATCATATAGAACAAAGTAGCGTAACTATCATATAGAACAAAGTAGCGTAACTATCATATAGAACAAAGTAGCGTAACTATCATATAGAACAAAGTAGCGTAACTATCATATAGAACAAAGTAGCGTAACTATCATATAGAACAAAGTAGCGTAACTATCATATAGAACAAAGTAGCGTAACTATCATATAGAACAAAATAGCGTAACTATCATATAGAACAAAATAGCGTAACTGTCATATAGAACTTACATAAATACATTACGAACTAGAGCGAATAAATTCACTTTATTCTCAAGGAAGAAACTACAGTAGGACCTAAAACAAATATATATCCCACTTAAAAAAAAGTGTGTTAGAAAGAATACATAAAAAATTCTATTATTTCAGGACGTGTGTTTTGTGGTCCCTGTGAGGTGGTTAAAATGTCGAGACCAGATGGGTCTTAATGCTGGAGTGGTCTCTCAGGTCTGTTACATCTGTAGCTGAGGTCTGTCAGACCGTCTTGCTACGTCTCTCACACCAGACTCTCACTCTTCCAGGACTCTCAGAGGACTGTTTCACTCTTGTAGGACTCTCAGAGAACTGTGTCACTCTTATTGGACTATGGACTGACTCACTCTTGTAGGATTCTCAGAGTTCTGTGTCACTCTTGTAGGACTATCAAGGGACTGTGTCACTCTTGTAGGACTCTCAGAGGACTGTCTCACTCTTGCAGGACTCTCTGAGGACTGTCTCACTCTTGCAGGACTCTCAGAGGACTGTGTCACTCTTGTAGGACTCTCAGAGGACTGTCTCACTCTTGCAGGACTCTCAGAGGACTGTCTCACTCTTGCAGGACTCTCAGAGGACTGTGTCACTCTTGTAGGACTCTCAGAGAACTGTGTCACTCTTATTGGACTATGGACTGACTCACTCTTGTAGGATTCTCAGAGTTCTGTGTCACTCTTGTAGGACTATCAAGGGACTGTGTCACTCTTGTAGGACTCTCAGAGGACTGTCTCACTCTTGCAGGACTCTCAGAGGACTGTCTCACTCTTGCAGGACTCTCAGAGGACTGTGTCACTCTTGTAGGACTCTCAGAGGACTGTCTCACTCTTGCAGGACTCTCAGAGGACTGTCTCACTCTTGCAGGACTCTCAGAGGACTGTGTCACTCTTGTAGGACTCTCAGAGGACTGTCTCACTCCTGTAGGACTATCACACTACACCTCCATGGCCAGCAGTAGTCACTGCTGGTCTCTGACCAGTACACGAGGCAGCAGTCACTGCTGGTCACTGACCAGTTTGTGACTTGAACGATCAAACTTGCACACGAAATTCACTCCCTATGAAAGCAAAAGACTCAGCAGGAGATGCAACATTCTTCTGATGTAAAGCAGGGGCGCCACGAGTACACTGAGAGACAACACCATAAGTGTCCGGGGCCTAAGACTGTTCAACTGCCTCCCAGTATACATTAGGGGGATTACCAATAGACCACTGGCTGTCTTCAAGAAGGCACTGGACAGGCACCTAAAGTCAGTACCTGACCAACCGGGCTGTGGTTCGTACGTCAGTTTGCGTGCGGCCGGCAGTAACAGCCTGGTTGATCAGACCATGATCCCCCATGAGGCCTGGTCTCAGACCGAGACGCGGGGACCTTAACCCCCGAAACCCTCTCCAGGTAACTCCAGGTAAGTACTAGTAGCAGTGTTCTTACACAGCTTTAAGATCAGGCATGATAGAGAACATGAGACCAAACTAAGAGTGTACTCATTCTGGAGTATTTGAAAGATGGGGCAAGGAACTGTGAATCGACCCCCACAACACCAGTCAGTAAGGTACAGTGTTGTGGTGACACTGGATGGGTCAGGAGCTGTGACTCGACCCCCACAACACCAGCCATGAAGGTACAGTGTTGTGGTGACACTGGATGGGTCAGGAGCTGTGACTCGACCCCCACAACAAGAGTCAGGAAGGTACAGTGTTGTGGTGACACTGGATGGGTCAGGAGCTGTGACTCGACCCCCACAACACCAGCCATGAAGGTACAGTGTTGTGGTGACACTGCAGATGAAGGCAGGTCTGCATGAACCATTACAGTGAACCAGCAACATCATGCAACTACTGCATTAAAGAGAGAGAAAGAGAGAGAGAGCTAAACACCTGAGTGTCATACACCTGAGTGTCATACACCGGAGTGTCATACACATGAGTGTCATACACCTGAGTGTCATACATCTGAGTGTTATACATCTGGGTGTCATACACCGGAGTGTCATACACCTGAGTGTTATACATCTGGGTGTCATACACCGGAGTGTCATACACCTGAGTGTCATACACCTGAGTGTCACATCTGAGTGTCATACATCTGAGTGTTATACACCTGAGTGTCATACACCTGTGTCATACACCTGAGTGTCATACATCTGAGTGTCATACACCTGAGTGTCATACACCTGAGTGTCCTACACGTGAGTATCATACACCTGAGTGTCATACACCTGAGTGTTATACACATGAGTGTCATACATCTGAGTGTCATACATCTGAGTGTCATACACCTGAGTGTTATACACATGAGTGTCATACATCTGAGTGTCATACATCTGAGTGTCATACACCTGAGTGTCATACACCTGAGTATCATACATCTGAGTGTCATACACCTGAGTGTCATACACCTGAGTATCATACACCTGAGTGTCATACACGTGAGTATCATACACCTAAGTGCCATACACCTGAGTGTCATATACCTGAGTGTCATACACGTGAGTATCATACACCTGAGTGTCATACACCTGAGTATCATACACCTGAGTGTCATACACCTGAGTGTCAAACACCTGAGTGTCATACACCTGAGTGTCATACACCTGAGTGTCATACACCTAAGTGTATGACACTCAGAATAAATAAATTATTATTAATTATCCCCTTTAGTTGACACTTCCGGTGGTCCTCTTTAATACAACCCGCTTCTTCCGACCACTTTAATATAACCCGCTTCCCCCGACCACTTTAATATTAAGGGTCACTCTCTTACACTTTAATATTAATGTTTTTGGAATTTTATTATTGTTATTATTATTATTATTATTATTATTATTATTATTATTATTATTATTATTATTATTATTATTATTATTATTATTATTATTATTATTATTATTATTATTATTATTATTATTATTATTATTATTATTATTATGTATTATTATTATTATTGAGATATTGCATACCTACCCCCAATTAAGGGGGAACTTAGCTATAACTCATGTATATGTAGTGACAATTTGTATATACAAATAGTATAAAGATTAGAATTGTATTTTTAAGTGATTTAATATTTAAGGAGGAAAGTTGTATCAACAACGACCAGCTGACAATATTATAACTTACATTTTTTTTTTTCAGATAAACATGAGTTCTTCACGAAGAGTCTGCTAAAACAATCCCAATGCGTTTTGCTACATTTGTGGCTAATGCTCTTTGCAAAAACAAAGAAAAACATGACAGATTTTGTAAAACAAGGTTATCTTGCTTATTGGTGAGTGTTGCTTGGAGAACAACACAAGTGTTGGGCTCCCCATATGGTTCGCAAAACTTGTGTGTAATGCTTATGACAGTGGAAAAATAGGCAGAGGAAAAGTTTAATCTTGGGTGTGCCTATGGTGTGGAAAAGTTGAAAAACCACCACAATTGTTATTTCTGTATGGTGAATGTGAAAGGTTTCAATCGATACAAGAAAGTCAAGTGTGAATATCTTGTTTTGGAGTCAGCAAGGAGACCTGTGCCACACAGTGAAGACGTTCCCATACCAGTGTTTACAACACTGACCTTCCATTGTCAGATGTTGAAGAAATTCAGTGTTTAGGATGTAACACAGGTGATAACAGTGGAAGTAAATATGAAGTAAGCTAACAGCACAGCAGTTCTACCAAGAAGAACTCATTGATCTGATACATGACCTCAGTCTGTCAAAGCAAGCATCTGTAATATTATTGACCAGAAAATGAGTGTTGACCAGTGAATTGTTATTATTATTATTATTATTATTATTATTATTATTATTATTATTATTATTATTATTATTATTATTATTATTATTATTATTATTATTATTATATTGCTATTATTATTATTATTATTATTGTTATTATTATTATTGGTATTATTGCTATTATTATTATTATTATTATTATTATTATTGTTGTTGTTGTTATTGTTATTATTATTATTATTATTGTTGTTATTATTATTATTATTATTATTATTATTATTATTATTATTATTATTATTATTATTGTTATATTATTTATTATTATCATCATCATTATCATTGTCAAGGGGAAGCGCCCGAGGGGGGGGGAATGTTTTGATCACAGGAAGGTGGAGATGCAGCTCTAATTCCTTGAATCAAGAGCCCTTCCCTGGCATCAAGGAGGTACCACCTCCTAAGGGGTGTACGGGTATTGTTGGTCTCCCCCACAGGATGGGTATGGGGTGCATAATAAAGATATTAAACTAAACTTTAAGGGGAGCGCTGCCCCCGGGCCTCCCCTTTAATACAAAGGGGTGATGCTCTCCTCACCTTTAATACAAAGGGTTTCCTGGCTTCCCCTTTAACCGGGTTGTATTAACTTCCCCTTTAATAGATTTTACTACCTTATTGGGATATTTTTATTGGCTCCCCTTTAGTGTTAAGGGGGGTCAATGGCCTCTCTTTAATGCTGAGGAGTTAGCGGTTTCCCTTAGATGTTAAGGGGTTAGAGGCTACCCCTTTAATATTAAGGAGCCACTGGCTTCCCCTTTAATGTTAGGGGGATCATTTGTTTCCCTTTCATATTAAGGGGTTAATTACTTCCCCATAATATTAAGAGGTTAGTGGTTTCCCTTTAATATTAAAGGGTCACTGTTTATTTTTAATATCAAGGTATCCCTGTATTGCATAACACCAGTGATCCCAGAAAGGTATCCCTGTACTGCATAACACCAGTGATCCCAGAAAGGTATCCCTGTACTGCATAACACCAGTGATCCCAGAAAGGTATCCCTGTATTGCATAACACCAGTAATCCCAGAAAGGTATCTCTGTATTGCATAACACCAGTGATCCCAGAAAGGTATCCCTATACTGCATAACACAAGTGATCCCAGAAAGGTATCCCTGTATTGCATAACACCAGTAATCCCAGAAAGGTATCTCTGTATTGCATAACACCAGTGATCCCAGAAAGGTATCCCTATACTGCATAACACCAGTGATCCCAGAAAGGTATCCCTGTATTGCATAACACCAGTGATCCCAGAAAGGTATCCCTATACTGCATAACACAAGTGATCCCAGAAAGGTATCCCTGTACTGCATAACAACAGTGATCCCAGAAAGGTATCCCTGTATTGCATAACACCAGTGATCCCAGAAAGGTATCCCTGTATTGCATAACACCAGTGATCCCAGAAAGGTATCCCTGTACTGCATAACACCAGTGATCCCAGAAAGGTATCCCTGTATTGCATAACACGAGTGATCCCAGAAAGGTATCCCTGTATTGCATAACACCAGTGATCCCAGAAAGGTATCCCTGTATTGCATAACACCAGTGATCCCAGAAAGGTATCCCTGTACCTCAGTTAACCCAGGGTGACCACATTTCCAGAACTTCTTAGGCAAATTTAAATCCTGTTTAACCTTCCAACAAATTCGAGTACAGTGTTCCTGTTACTGCCTGCCAGTGTTCCTGTTACTGCCTGCCAGTGTTCCTGTTACTGCCTGCCAGTGTTCCTGTTACTGCCTGCCAGTGTTCCTGTTACTGCCTGCCAGTGTTCCTGTTACTGCCTGCCAGTGTTCCTGTTACTGCCTGCCAGTGTTCCTGTTATTGCCTGCCAGTGTTCCTGTTACTGCCTGCCAGTGTTCCTGTTACTGCCTGCCACGTCATGACCAACAAGTGCAAATATCTGAAGTATTGTCTGTGTTTCCCCCAGACCTTAGTGTCTGTGTATTATTTTCAGAGATCAACATTACCAAATCATGATAAAAGCTCATTTTACTCTTAGAATTTTTTTTTTTTTTTGTGGAGTTTAGACGTTAAACGAGTATTTTACCCAACGCTGCTTACTAGTTTGTTACGGAAGTCTATTATTAAGTGTCCCGTAGCTCGATTGGTAGAGCACTCGGCTTACACGCTGAGGTCCAGGGGTCGATCCCCGATACGGGTGGAAACATTAGGACGTGTTTCCTTAAGACGTATGCTGTCTCTGTTCACCTGTCAGTAAATAGGTTCCTGGGTATTAGTCGACTGTTGTGGGTCGCATCCTGGGGAGAAAATTGACCTAATTTGCCCTAAATGCTCCGGATAACAAGCGGCTTTCTATATAGTAGTGTCATTGATGTCAGCTATGGTCTGTATACCTTGTACATGTACTTGTAGAAATAAAGATATTATTATTATTATTATTATTATTATTATTATTATTATTATTATTTTTATTATTATTATTATTATTATTATTATTATTATTATTATTATTATTATTATTATTATTATTATTATTATAAATAAAATATGAGTCAAAGAATGGGGCACTGATGTTACTGACATAATAACATTAACAGATTAATAGTCGAAACTAAACCCAAGAACAAGTTGATGAATGAGACACTTGTGCAACATTTGTGCAACACTTGTGCAACAATTGGTAATCTTTACTGAGTAAACAGAGAAGAACGGTGGGGGATTAGAAGGAGAAGGAGGTAATCAGTCCCTCAGCCAGGAGTCGATGTGTTCTGGGAAACATTGAAAAAATACAAATTTTAGAGATGCAAGCTGAACTTTTCAGGAATTATTTGTATGGTACAACAAACTTCTGTGCAAAATTTCAGACCATTTCATGGCCATTTACCCTGCAGCATCGCCATCGAGTTTTCGTCAAATTATACACCATTGAAAGCAATTAATTATAATTTATTGGTTGTCAGGATAAATAATCAAGTGTTCATGGTTTATATCATTTTTGGTTGTGATGATATAAAATGGGTTATATCAATCATCAACTATTTAATTTTAAACTATTACAAGTTATAAGTGAAGTGTTTCTTGGTGGAGAACTTGGTCTTCACTTTCCTGGATAATATTCTTTGTCTGATATATCCATCTCTTGCCTTCTGTCCAGTCACTTGAGTGCAGCTTCAACATCTCTTGCCTTCTGTCCAGTCACTTGAGTGCAGCTTCAACATCTCTTGCCTTCTGTCCAGTCACTTGAGTGCAGCTTCAACATCTCTTGCCTTCTGTCCAGTCACTTCAGTGCAGCTTCAACATTTCTTGCCTTCTGTCCAGTCACTTGAGTGCAGCTTCATTAATCTCTTGCCTTCTGTCCAGTCACTTGAGTGCAGCTTCAGTCATCAATGTCATCCCTCTCTCAACAGCTTGAGTGTTGTTTGGCCACTTGGGAACCTCCAGTGGAGTCTCAATAATATTCAGAACCAGTTGTTCTGATAGAGAAGCAATGAAAGGAGGCTCAGTTTTGAGTTGAGTCTTCCAGTCAATCATGGAATGACAGTTCTTTGCTTGCCACTTTAGTTTAGGAATCACTACTTTTCTTGAGTTGACAATAGGAGCCACATTGTCATTGTCTTCATCTACACTGTCATCCTCATCATCAGTGTAGATTAACAAGTCCTCGTCAACAGCATCAGCAGAATCTTCTCCAACCGTCGTCGTAAGCTCCTCTCTTTTTTATATATTGTGTGTGTATTGTTTCAGTCACGGTATTGTGCCTTTTTTTGTTATTTTCAATCGCAAATGCTGTAGGCAAAACCTCAACAAATCAGCTTCATATTTGGCACTGAATCTAAGATGTATACAAGGAACAGTGCCTGTAGAGTGCAGCTTTGACCAAAATTTCAATGCTCCCTAATGTGTTCTGTCCATCAGTCTTGGAAAAATAGTACAGCATATGCTGTACGTCATATGTATGACGTCGTAAGTGTGACGTCGCAAGTGTGACGTCGTAATTCTAACGTCAAAAGGTTCCATTGGATAAATACGTGAGTGAGTGTTAACTCGTGCACTCACAGTTCTGCCTCACTGCTGGATAAATGATGTACCTTAATGCAGTATTCACTCAACATTTCGCTCTTTGTAGAGCTTTACCAAGTCATGACTTGATAAACCTCTACATAGAGCGAAACGTCGCCTCGATAAAAGCTTATTCTGCAAAGAGTGTCGTTTTTGGCACTGTTGTCGTGGAGTAAATTTCGTTCCAGCTCACCTGTATTCACCTGTGCTCACCTGTACCCACCTGTGCTCACCTGTACTCACCTGTGCTCACCTGTGCTCACATGTATTCACCTGTACTTACCTGTACCCACCTGTAATCACCTGTACCCACCTGTGCTCACCTGTACCCACCTGTGCTCACCTGTACTCGTGCTCACCTGTACCTACCTGTACTCACCTGTGCTCATCTGTACTCACCTGTGCTCACATCTACTCGCCTGTGCTCACCTGTATCACAGGTATTTTGTTTTGCAAATTCTGATGGAGAGCGGCCCTCTCTCCTGCCCCCTGTGGTCTGTTTACACGACAGCAGGGACAGGAGATGGAGACCAAGAGGAGAATGAGGGAAATGGGCAAGTGAGTGGGAGAGAGAGAGAGAGAGAGAGAGAGAGAGAGAGAGAGAGAGAGAGAGAGAGAGAGAGAGAGAGAGAGAGAGAGAGAGAGAGAGAGAGTATTTAACGAGGAAGACGAGGACTGACGTTGGAATACTGGGATTTGGAGTAAATTGAACAGGAATAAGAGGACACATAAAGAAAAGGGAAAGAATATCTGAGAAAAATAGGAGGATAAGCGGACGAGATGGGGAGGAAGAGATGCGAGGGATTGTTGTGAAAGCCGGAGAGATGAACGTGATGGGCCGGCCACAGCATCCTCGCTGGTGAGACACTTGTGTGGTAAACAAGCCTTGTAACACCCACCCGTAGCTACACAGGTTTACCTCTCTTCTCTCTCTCTCTCTCTCTCTCTCTCTCTCTCTCTCTCTCTCTCTCTCTCTCTCTCTCTCTCTCTCTCTCTCTCTTACACAGGGTTTTACAAGGTAATGTTCTTGACTTTATTTACAAGCTAAGAGCTGTTACCTACATCAACTCATTTTAAATATCTTTTGTTTTTATTGCTATGAGACATATAAATAGGGAACAGGATGAAGTTGAAGCCATGTGTGGGCCAGCGATTTCATTTTAGTCATGGGAAAGCGCAAAATCCGTAAGGGTCAAACAGTGACTGGGGCCATGAAGATTTTATCCAAACGAGAGAAAGGAACCTTTCACAAGCCTGTTAGATGTCCAAGCCCTAAGCCCTCAAAACCTCCTTTAACCCTCCTGGGACGACCCCCTACCCTTCCTTCCACTCCAGGTTTATATTCTCTCCTAATCATCCTATTTTGTTCTATCGTCTTTAAATATGCAAACCGCTAGGTACTGCTCAGAGAGAGAGAGAGAGAGAGAGAGAGAGAGAGAGAGAGAGAGAGAGAGAGAGAGAGAGAGAGAGAGAGAGAGAGAGAAGAGAGAGTGAGAGAGAGAGAGAGAGAAAGAGAAAGAGAGAGAAAGAGAGAGAGAGAAAGAAGAGAGAGAGAGAGATAAGGCAAGAGTCAGGTGAAGACTGGACCAATCCATTACATCCAACACACGCTTGACCTCCAAGTGCTGATTGGTGGAAAACTAGCTGGGAAGTGTGGGGTGTGGGTTTTCCTGGTTATGTAGTGGTGTTACTGGTTATGTAGTGGTGGTACTAGTTATGTAGTGGTGATACTAGTTATATAGTGGTGGTACTGGTTATGTAGTGGTGGTACTAGTTATGTAGCGGTGCTACTAGTTATATAGTGGTGGTACTGGTTATGTAGTGGTGGTACTAGTTATGTAGTGGTGGTACAGGTTATATACTGGTGGCATTGGTTATGTAGTGGTGGTACTAGTTATATAGTGGTGGTACAGGTTATGTACTGGTGGCATTGGTTATGTAGTGGTGGTACTAGTTATGTAGTGGTGGTACTAGTTATGTAGTGGTGGTACTAGTTATATAGTGGTGGTACTAGTTATATAGTGGTGGTACTGGTTATTTAATGGGGCTAACCCATCATAAGTGAACACAGTATTTGACATATGTCCATGTTCTATTTGTGGCTCCTGGCCTCTAGAAGCAAGCACTGAGGGAAGAAGAGCAGGCGAGGGAAGGGAGAAGCCAGATTTCACAAGAGGAAGTTCTGAAGAGAAGAAAGAATTTGTGAATGTTGTGTAGTGGAAGGGGACCTGGGGGAAGACAAGGAATGAGATGACAGAGGACCTGGCCGGAAAGTGCCCGGGAGGCAGGGAACGTCATACCCAGAAGAAGACCATAAGAAAGTAGTGAAAAACAAAGAGTGTCTTTGATGCGATCAAAGATGTGTCTTAGATTATCATGTTGCAGATAGATATTCACCTTAGCAACTTATTCATGAATGAACAAAGCTTATGTTCCGTAAGTCTATCTTCTTGTTATGGGATCTACTGTGTACTGTTCTACAGCGATGTACAATACCTGTAAAATTTAAGAGTATATTGCTCTGTTTGTGTCTTCATATCAGATATCATTTATAAGTCATTTGCAACATCCGCACAAGGAAGTGCGTGGTTAATAATACCAGACGTTAAGAGATACACGATCAACATAAACTTGACGACCACTGTGTCAGGTACAGAAGAGAATCAGGAGAGTGGTAGCGCACTCGGAGAGAAGTACTTCCAGAAATAATAGTCAGTGCGGGTTTAGAGATGGCAAATCTCGTCTATTGAGGTTTACACAAGGGAAGGTACAAGTGAGGTAATACGAACTTTAGTGAGGTCATGTGAGGTGAAATGTTATGAGGTCGCTGGATGGTTGTGTTTTGAGGTTGGAGAAGCGATATCTGAACCTTCAAGAAGCTTGTGTACCAACGTGGCAAATATTTTAAAAATTGTCGTTTTCTACACTACCGTATTTGGTAGCGGGTATCAGGGAGGTCCCTAAACACTGACATCTTAAATCTGGCTCTCTGATGACCAGCTGGGCTTTCTTATATTTCATCAACTGTCGCTCATTGTCTCCTTGCATGACGGAGGCATTACTTTGTACATCCCTGCTACACACGCATTACTGCTACTAGATTCTAATAGATAAGCTTCTACCAGTCTCCCTTAAGTACTTCTTGCCGCAGTGTTCGCACGAGATAGTGTAGATACCTGCTGTCGATACTGGTGAAATAGTAGCGCTAAACGCTGGAGCTGTCGTGGCCGCGTTGACATCACTCTTGACGAGTGCTTGGACGATGCTTGCCACATCACTCTTGACGAGAGCTTGGACGATGCTTGCCACATCACTCTTGACGAGAGCTTGGACGATGCTTGCCACATCACTCTTGGCGAGAGCTTGGACGATGCTTGCCACATCACTCTTGACGAGAGCTTGGACGATGCTTGCCACATCACTCTTGACGAGTGCTTGGACGATGCTTGCCACATCACTCTTGCGAGAGCTTGGACGATGCTTGCCACATCACTCTTGACGAGTGCTTGGACGATGCTTGCCACATCACTCTTGACGAGTGCTTGGACGATGCTTGCCACATCACTCTTGACGAGTCTGGTGCCACATCACTTTGGAGCGTGAGATGCTTGCCACATCACTCTTGACGAGTGCTTGGACGATGCTTGCCACATCACTTTTGGGCGAGGCTGGACGATGCTTGCCACATCACTCTTGACGAGAGCGTGGACGATGCTTGCCACATCACTCTTGACGAGTGCTGGACGATGCTTGCCACATCACTCTTGAGAGTGCTTGAACGATGCTTGCCACATCCCTCCTGGCGAGAGCTTGAACGATGCTTGCCACATCACTCTTGGCGAGTGCTTGGACGATGCTTGCCACATCACTCTTGACGAGAGCGTGGACGATGCTTGCCACATCCCTCTTGGCGAGAGCTTGGACGATGCTTGCCACATCCCTCTTGGCGAGAGCGTGGACGATGCTTGCCACATCACTCTTGGAGAGTGCTTGAACGATGCTTGCCACATCACTCTTAGCGAGAGCGTGGACGATGCTTGCCACATCACTCTTGGAGAGTGCTTGAACGATGCTTGCCACATCACTCTTAGCGAGAGCGTGGACGATGCTTGCCACATCACTCTTGGAGAGTGCTTGAACGATGCTTGCCACATCACTCTTAGCGAGAGCTTGAACGATGCTTGCCACATCACTCTTAGCGAGAGCTTGGACGATGCTTGCCACATCCCTCTTGGCGAGAGCGTGGACGATGCTTGCCACATCACTCTTGGAGAGTGCTTGAACGATGCTTGCCACATCACTCTTGGCGAGAGCGTGGACGATGCTTGCCACATCACTCTTGGAGAGTGCTTGAACGATGCTTGCCACATCACTCTTAGCGAGAGCTTGGACGATGCTTGCCACATCCCTCCTGGCGAGAGCTTGGACGATGCTTGCCACATCACTCTTGGCGAGTGCTTGGACGATGCTTGCCACATCCCTCTTGACGAGTGCTTGGACGATGCTTGCCACATCACTCTTGACGAGTGCTTGGAGGATGATTGCCACATCACTCTTGACGAGTGCTTGGAGGATGATTGCCACATCACTCTTGGCGAGTGCTTGGACGATGCTTGCCACATCCCTCTTGGCGAGAGCGTGGACGATGCTTGCCACATCACTCTTGACGAGTGCTTGGAGGATGATTGCCACATCACTCTTGGCGAGTGCTTGGACGATGCTTGCCACATCACTCTTGACGAGAGCTTGGACGATGCTTGCCACATCACTCTTGACGAGAGCTTGGACGATGCTTGCCACATCACTCTTGGCGAGAGCTTGGACGATGCTTGCCACATCACTCTTGGCGAATGCTTGGACGATGCTTGCCACATCACTCTTGGAGAGTGCTTGGACGATGCTTGCCACATCACTCTTGACGAGTGCTTGGACGATGCTTGCCACATCACTCTTGGCGAGAGCTTGGACGATGCTTGCCACATCACTCTTGACGAGTCCTTGGACGATGCTTGCCACATCACTCTTGGCGAGTGCTTGGACGATGCTTGCCACATCACTCTTGGCGAGTGCTTGGACGATGCTTGCCACATCACTCTTGGAGAGTGCTTGGACGATGCTTGCCACATCACTCTTGACGAGTGCTTGGACGATGCTTGCCACATCACTCTTGGCGAGAGCTTGGACGATGCTTGCCACATCACTCTTGACGAGTCCTTGGACGATGCTTGCCACATCACTCTTGGCGAGTGCTTGGACGATGCTTGCCACATCACTCTTGGCGAGTGCATGGATGATGCTTGTGGACAGAGACAGAATGTTCCAGAGAGGGGACACAGCAACAAGGGGACACAGTTGGAAGTTGAAGACTCAAATGAATCACAGGGATGTTAGGAAGTATTTCTTCAGTCATAGAGTTGTCAGGAAGTGGAATAGCCTAGAAAGTGACGTAGTGGAGGCAGGAACCATACATAGTTTTAAGACTAGGTTTGATAAAGCTCATGGAGCAGGGAGAGAGAGGACCTAGTAGCAATCAGTGAAGAGGCGGGGCCAGGAGCTGAATCTCGACCCCTGCAATCACAAATAGGGGAGTACACACACACACACACACGCACAAACGCACACAAACACACTTACACACACACATTTACACACATATATATATATACACACATACACACACGCACACACACACGCACACACACACATACATACACACACACACACACACACACTCACACACACACACACACACACACACACACACACACACACAGGAGGTCACCGTTACAAGTCTTCCAGAACCAGTCTTATTGAAGACGTTAGCCTGATGTCTTACTGAGGTCAACAAGACTATGTCTGGGGTCACTGTAGGTCAGTCATGATGTCTGGGATCACTGAAGGTCAGTCATGATGTCTGGGGTCACTGTAGATCAGTCATGATGTCTGGGGTCACTGTAGGTCAGTCATGATGTCTGGGGTCATTGTAAGTCAGTCATGAAGTCTGGGGTCACTGTAGGTTGGGGAGTCGTGAGGTCTCGGATCACTACAGATCAGTCAAGACGTCTGGGGTCACTGGAGGTCAACCAACCATGACGTCTGGGGTCACTACAGGTCAGCCAGTCATGACGTCTGGAGTCACTATAGGTCAACCAGTCATGACGTCTGGGGTCACTAAAGGTCAACCAGTCACGACGTCTGGGGTCACTACAAGTCAACCAGTCATGACGTCTGGGGTCACTACAGGTCAACCAGCATTGACGTCTGGGGTCACTACAGGTCAACCATTCATGACGTCTGGGGTCACTACAGGTCAACCATTCATGACGTATGGGGTCACTACAGGTCAACCAGTCATGACGTCTGGGGTCACTACAGGTCAACCAGTCATGACGTCTGGGGTCACTACAGGTCAACCAGTCATGACGTCTGGGGTCACTACAGGTCAACCAGTCATGACGTCTGGGGTCACTACAGGTCAACCAGTCATGACGTCTGGGGTCACTACAGGTCAACCAGTCATGACGTCTGGGGTCACTACAGGTCAACCAGTCATGACGTCTGGGGTCACTACAGGTCAACCAGTCATGACGTCTGGGTACTACAGGTCAACCAGTCATGACGTCTGGGGTCACTACAGGTCAACCAGTCATGACGTCTGGGGTCACTACAGGTCAACCAGTCATGACGTCTGGGGTCACTACAGGTCAACCAGTCATGACGTCTGGGGTCACTACAGGTCAACCAGTCATGACGTCTGGGGTCACTACAGGTCAACCAGTCATGACGTAGACCGATTTGAAAGTTGTGAACTTAAGGGTCAGTGAACTTTCATGGACGGAACTGGTGAGAGAGAGAGAGAGAGAGAGAGAGAGAGAGAGAGAGAGAGAGAGAGAGAGAGAGAGAGTGTTCTGATAGAATTTATGCATATATATATATATATATATATATATATATATATATATATATATATATATATATATATATATATATATATATATATATATATATATATATTTTAGATACGTTAACATTAATTTAATAATAAACAAACACAATGAAATATATTTTTTCGTTATGTTCAGAATGATTTTGGCGAAATTATTGCATACACAAATTTTCACTTGTCTTATATGGCAAGATGAGCCTTGCTATTTAAGCCAAAATCGCAAGTTTTACCTAATCGGCACGACATATATATATATATATATATATATATATATATATATATATATATATATATATATATATATATATATATAGATATATATATATAACGGATCAATACTGTGTGTTAGTTACCATTCTGTCCTAGGCACATGTCGATTAGACACTAGGCCTGTTGTATATGTGTATGTGTTTGTGTATGTGTGTGTGTGTGTGTGTGTACTCACCTAGTTGTGGTTGCAGGGGTCGAGTCATAGCTCCTGTTTTGTGTGTGTGTGTCTGTTTGTTTGAGTGTGTGTGTGTGTGTAGTTGTATTGTTCATTATCTGGTCTTCTCAGACACTCCAGTGGTCAGCCTTCCTCTTTCCAAAGAAAAATTGTGGTGTTTCCCTCACGTGGCCTCTTCAGACCAAAAGTTGTGACCTGATAGTGGTCGAGGACCCGCCGAAACGTCGTTTAAAGTTTCCTCTTTAAGTGTAGTGCATTTGTGAGTTGTTCCAGCCACGGTATTGTCTCAGCCAAGGGTATCGTCTCAGCCAAGGGTATCGTCTCAGGGTTATCATCTCAGCCAAGGGTATCGTCTCAGTTAGGGGTATCGTCTCAGTTCTGGGTATCGTCTCAGGTAGGGGTATCGTCTCAGCCAAGGGTATCGTCTCAGGGGTATCATCTCAGTTAAGGGTATCGTCTCAGTTAGGGGTATCATCTCAGCCAAGGGTATCGTCTCAGTTAGGGGTATCGTCTCAGCCAGGGGTATCGTCTCAGCCAGGGGTATCGTCTCAGCCAGGGGTATCGTCTCAGCCAGAGTATCGTCTCAGCCAGAGTATCGTCTCAGCCAGGGGTATGTCTCAGCCAGGGGTATCGTCTCAGCCAGGGGTATCGTCTCAGCCAGGTGAAGATGACCTCCCTCAGGCCTCTTTGAGCGAAATGTTACCTAGCAAATGTTTCTCCTGCTACAGTGCCTCTGTACTACCACACTTATCAACACATAACCGACCAACCAATTCACAACTAACCCCCAAAGGATAAAAATCTTAAGAGAACGGTTCGATCCCTGCTAAACTATTATCATGTGAGGATTTATCACACTTTATGCTGGTTTATGAACCTTGCTCACCAGGGAGCCGGTTAAAGCCTCTCCACACTTCTTGCTTTTAAAAGAGATATATGTTGTTCATGAGGCCCAGCTGCTAGCGCTCGTTGGGTGATCTAATTTGGGCAAGAATTACGCTGGCGGTGCTTCTGGCAGCACCAGCCTGGGGAAGCACCACCACTGACTGACAATAAGCACCTCCACTCACCACCTCAAGCAATACTGACACACACACAAACACACACTTAACAAACTGCAAATACTAGTCAAGAAATAAATGCTTGAGAGAGAATATAACAGTACATGGAAGAGACAGATAGCAGAGATAGTGAAGAACTTGGAAAGTCAACAACTAGGTTATCTGCTGGGATTTATCTATCTAAGCGAGAGTACACGGGAGCCACAGAGATCTTGGAAGCCTGCTATAGCAGAGAACTTGGAAGCCTGCTATAGCAGAGATCTTGGAAGCCTGCTATAGCAGAGTTCTTGGAAGCCTGCTATAGCAGAGATCTTGGAAGCTTGCTATAGCAGAGATCTTGGAAGCCTGCTATAGCAAAGATCTTGGAGGTCTACTATAGCAGAGATCTTGGAAGCCTGCTATAGCAGAGATCTTTGAAGCCTGCTATAGCAAAAATCTTGGAAGCCTGCTATAGCAGAGAGCTTGGAAGCCTGCTATAGCAAAGATCTTGGAAACCTGCTATAGCAGAGATTTTGGAAGCCTGCTATAGCAGAGAGCTTGGAAGCCTGCTATAGCAGAGAACTTGGAAGCCTGCTATAGCAGAGATCTTTGAAGCCTGCTATAGCAAAGATCTTGGAAGCCTGCTATAGCAGAGATCTTGGAAGCTTGCTATAGCAGAGATCTTGGAAGCCTGCTATAGCAAAGATCTTGGAGGTCTACTATAGCAGAGATCTTGGAAGCCTGCTATAGCAGAGATCTTTGAAGCCTGCTATAGCAAAGATCTTGGAAGCCTGCTATAGCAGAGAGCTTGGAAGCCTGCTATAGCAAAGATCTTGGAAACCTGCTATAGCAGAGATTTTGGAAGCCTGCAATAGCAGAGAGCTTGGAAGCCTGCTATAGCAGAGAACTTGGAAGCCTGCTATAACAGAGATCTTGGAAGCCTGCTATAGCAGAGAGCTTGGAAGCCTGCTATAGCAAAGATCTTGGAAGCCTACTATTGCAGAGATATTGGAAGCCTGCTATAGCAGAGATCTTTGAAGCCTGCTATAGCAAAGATCTTGGAAGCCTGCTATAGCAGAGAGCTTGGAAGCTCTATAGCAGAGATATTGGAAGCCTGCTATAGCAAAGATCTTGGAAGCCTGCTATAGCAAAGATCTTGGAAACCTGCTATAGGAGAGATTTTGGAAGCCTGCTATAGCAGAGAGCTTGGAAGCCTGCTATAGCAGAGAACTTGGAAGCCTGCTATAACAGAGATCTTGGAAGCCTGCTATAGCAAAGATCTTGGAAGCCTGCTATAGCAGAGAGCTTGGAAGCCTGCTATAGTAGAGAACTTGGAAGCCTGCTATAGCAAAGATCTTGGAAGCCTACTATTGCAGAGATATTGGAAGCCTGCTATAGCAGAGATCTTTGAAGCCTGCTATAGCAAAGATCTTGGAAGCCTGCTATAGCAGAGAGCTTGGAAGCTCTATAGCAGAGATATTGGAAGCCTGCTATAGCAAAGATCTTGGAAGCCTACTATAGCAGAGATCTTGGAAGCCTACTACAGCAGAGATTTTGGAAGCCTGCTATAGCAGAGATCTTGGAAGCCTACTATAGCAGAGATCTTGGAAGCCTGCTATAGCAGAGATCTTGGTAGCCTGCTATAGCAGAGATCTTGGAAGCCTGATATAGCAGAGATCTTGGAAGCCTGCTATTTCAGAGATCTTGGAAGCTTCCTATAGCAGAGATCTTGGAAGCCTACTACAGCAGAGATCTTGGAAGCCTGCTGTAGCAGAGATCTTGGAAGCCTACTGTAGCAGAGATCTTGGAAGCCTGCTATAGCCGAGAGCTTGGAAGCCTGCTATAGCAGAGATCTTGGAAGCCTGCTATTTCAGAGATCTTGGAAGCCTGCTATAGCAGAGATCTTGGAAGCCTACTACAGCAGAGATCTTGGAAGCCTGCTGTAGCAGATATCTTGGAAGCCTACTATAGCAGAGATCTTGGAAGCCTGCTATAGCAGAGATCTTGGAAGCCTGCTATAGCAGAGATCTTGGAAGCCTGCTATTTCAGAGATCTTGGAAGCCTGCTATAGCAGAGATCTTGGAAGCCTGCTACAGCAGAGATCTTGGAAACCTGCTACAGCAGAGATCTTGGAAGCCTGCTATAGCAGAGATCTTGGAAACCTGCTACAGCAGAGATCTTGGAAGCCTGCTATAGCAGAGATCTTGGAAGCCTGCTATTTCAGAGATCTTGGAAGCCTGCTATTTCAGAGATCTTGGAAGCCTGCTATAGCAGAGATCTTGGAAGCCTACTACAGCAGAGATCTTGGAAGCCTGCTGTAGCAGATATCTTGGAAGCCTACTATAGCAGAGATCTTGGAAGCCTGCTATAGCAGAGATCTTGGAAGCCTGCTATAGCAGAGATCTTGGAAGCCTGCTATTTCAGAGATCTTGGAAGCCTGCTATAGCAGAGATCTTGGAAGCCTGCTACAGCAGAGATCTTGGAAACCTGCTACAACAGAGATCTTGGAAGCCTGCTATAGCAGAGATCTTGGAAACCTGCTACAGCAGAGATCTTGGAAGCCTGCTATAGCAGAGATCTTGGAAGCCTGCTATTTCAGAGATCTTGGAAGCCTGCTATAGCAGAGATCTTGGAAGCCTGCTACAGCAGAGATCTTGGAAACCTGCTACAGCAGAGATCTTGGAAGCCTGCTATAGCAGAGATCTTGGAAACCTGCTACAGCAGAGATCTTGGAAACCTGCTACAGCAGAGAACTTGGAAGCCTGCTATAGCAGAGATCTTGGAAACCTGCTACAGCAGAGATCTTGGAAGCCTGCTATAGCAAAGATCTTGAAAGTCCACAACGAGGCTATCTACAGAGAAGAATCTTGGAAAAATAAACACATAAGCAGTATAATGTGATCCTTTATTGACAACGTTTCGCCCACGCAGTGGGCTTTATCGAGCTTTATCTTTATCGAGTCTGTGACTCGATAAAGCCCACTGCGTGGGCGAAACGTTGTCAATAAAGGATCACATTATACTGCTTATGTGTTTATTTTTCCATTGTGTCGGTATTTTATACCATTTATTCCAGAGAAGAATCTTATCTATTTTCAATCAGGTTTGAGAATCACCGTGAATAAAGAAGGTGTGTGAAGCAGTTAGAAAGTCTGGCAGATGCTGTGTAATGCTGACAAATGTAACCTTCTAATCCTTGGGTAAAGAAAATAAGCCATGTACAGGAAACAATGTAAATATTGATCCAACCGAAGGAACACTTGTTCACTGTAGACAGTTGCATTATTTATTAAATTTTAGCCTAAAAAACATATTGTAGGTGTATTTATATAGAAAGAAGTTACTGATGGGAGGATTTACTGTAAATGGTGCTAGTAAGTTGTGAGTAGTGTTGATAGTAGGTGTTATTTGTTAGTCATGAGTAGTACTGATAGTAGCTGGTGTTGTTTGTTAGTCATGAGTAGTACTGATAGTAGCTGGTGTTGTTAGTCATGAGTAGTACTGATAGTAGCTGGTGTTGTTTGTTAGTCATGAGTAGTACTGATAGTAGCTGGTGTTGTTTGTTAGTCATGAGTAGTACTGATAGTAGCTGGTGTTGTTTGTTAGTCATGAGTAGTACTGATAGTAGCTGGTGTTGTTAGTCATGAGTAGTACTGATAATAGGTGGTGTTGTTTGTTAGTCATGAGTAGTACTGATAGTAGCTGGTGTTGTTAGTCATGAGTAGTACTGATAATAGGTAGTGTTGTTTGTTAGTCATGAGTAGTACTGATAATAGCTGGTGTTGTTAGTCATGAGTAGTACTGATAGTAGCTGGTGTTGTTAGTCATGAGTAGTACTGATAGTAGCTGGTGTTGTTAGTCATGAGTAGTACTGATAGTAGCTGGTGTTGTTAGTTAGTCATGAGTAGTACTAATAGTAGCTGGTGTTGTTAGTTAGTCTTGAGTAGTACTGATAGTAGCTGGTGTTGTTAGTCATGAGTAGTACTGATAGTAGCTGGTGTTGTTAGTCATGAGTAGTACTGATAGTAGCTGGTGTTGTTAGTCATGAGTAGTACTGATAGTAGCTGGTGTTGTTAGTCATGAGTAGTACTGATAGTAGCTGGTGTTGTTAGTTAGTCATGAGTAGTACTGATAGTAGCTGGTGTTGTTAGTTAGTCTTGAGTAGTACTGATAGTAGCTGGTGTTGTTAGTCATGAGTAGTACTGATAGTAGCTGGTGTTGTTTGTTAGTTATGAGTAGTGTTGATGGATGGTGAGAAAACACTCAAGACGACGTTTCTCTCCACCCTGGACATTTGTTAAATCACAACATTGGTAAAGGATGGACCGAAACGTCACCTGACGTTTCTTGTCTTACCTGCGGTATAGTGACTAACATGATGTCACTGCATCAATATTGCTTTCACACTGGTCTGGTGTTATAACATTGACCCGCAAAGACAGTCACCATTGTCACGGCACCAGTGTCTTGGGTAGTACGTGGCACCTGTGTCTTGGTCAGTACGTGGCACCCGTGTCTTGTTCAGTACGTGGCACTCGTGTCTTGTTCAGTGCGTAGCATCAGTGTCTTGTTCAGTACGTGACACACGTGTCTTGGTCAGTACGTGGCACCCTTGTCTTGGTCAGTACGTGGTACCCGTGACTAGGTCAGTATGTGGCACCCGTGTCTTGTTCAGTACGTGGCACTCGTGTCTTGTTCAGTACGTAGCATCAGTGTCTTGTTCAGTACGTGGCACCCGTGTCTTGGTCAGTACGTGGCACTCGTGTCTTGTTCAGTACGTGGCACCCGTGTCTTGTTCAGTACGTGGCACCCGTGTCTTGGTCAGTACGTGGCACCCGTGTCTTGGTCAGTACTTGGCACCCGTGTCTTGGTCAGTACGTGGCACCCGTGTCTTGGTCAGTACGTGGCACCCGTGTCTTGATCAGTACGTGGCACCCGTGTCTTGGTCAGTATGTGACACCCGTGTCTTTGTCAGTACGTGGTACCCGTGTATTGGTCCGTACGTGGGACCCGTGTCTTGGTCAGTACGTGGCACCCGTGTCTTGGTCAGTATGTGGCACCCTTGTCTTGGTCAGTACGTGGTACCCGTGACTAGGTCAGTATGTGGCACCCGTGTCTTGGTCAGCACGTGGCACCCGTGTCTTGTTCAGTACATGGCACACGTGTCTTGTTCAGAACGTGGCACCAGTTTCTTGGTCAGTACGTGGCATCCGTGTCTTGGTCAGTACGTGGCACAAGTGTTTTGCTCAGTACGTGGCACCCGTGTTTTGTTCAGTACGTGGCACCCGTGTCTTGGTCAGTACGTGGCACCCTTGTCTTGGTCAGTACGTGGTACCCGTGACTAGGTCAGTATGTGGCACCCGTGTCTTGTTCAGTACGTGGCACTCGTGTCTTGTTCAGTACGTAGCATCAGTGTCTTGTTCAGTACGTGGCACCCGTGTCTTGGTCAGTACGTGGCACTCGTGTCTTGTTCAGTACGTGGCACCCGTGTCTTGTTCAGTACGTGGCACCCGTGTCTTGGTCAGTACGTGGCACCCGTGTCTTGGTCAGTACGTGGCACCCGTGTCTTGGTCAGTACGTGGCACCCTGTACGACACATCCTACAAGACATATACTTGGTATATGTGTAAGGCGTGGTTCCGGTGGGACGGCGTGGGCGTGGTCCCGGTGGGACGGCGTGGGCGTGGTCCCAGTGGGAGGATGTGGTCGTGGTCCCGGTGGGTGTGGGCGTGGCCCTGGAGGTAAGGGTGGGCGTGGTCCCGGGGGTGAGGGTGGGCGTGGCCCTGGAGGTAAGGGTGGGCGTGGTCCTGGGGGTGAGGGTGGGCGTGGACCTGGAGGTAAGGGTGGGCGTGGTCCCGGGGGTGAGGGTGGGCGTGGATCCGTGGGTGGGTGTGAGCGTGGTCCTGGGGGAGGGTATGGGCGTGGTCCTGGGGGGAGGGTGTGGGCGTGGTCACTGGGAGGGTGTGGGCATGGTCCCGGGGGAGGGTGTGGGCGTGGTCCCGGGGTGGGTGTGGGCGTGGTCCCGGGGGGAGGGTGTGGGCGTGGTCTACATGCAGGTGTGATGCAGGGGGGGTGAGTCCCCACCCACCAATCAATACCATCCAAGCGGCGGCGGCTGCGGTGGCGGCAGTGACCGTGGCGGCGGCGGCTGTGGTGGCGGCGACGGCAGTGACGGTGGCAGCGACGGCAGTGACGGTGGCAGCGGCGGCAGTGACAGTGGCGGCAGTGACAGTGGCGGCAGTGACGGTAGCGGCGGCGGCAGTGACAGTGGCGGCGGCGGCGGTGGCAGTGACAGTGGCGGCGGCGGCGCCGGCGGCGGCGGCAAGCACCTTGAACGCCTAACTTCACTATCTTCTAACTTCTTCAAACATTCTCATCTTTATCAAGACTGTCATCTTTGTCTGGCAAACCTCTTATTATTGTCCTTCCCATTCACTCTTTATTCCAAATACACAAATACACATCAACGCATCACACTACAGTACCTAGAATACAATCAGCAGGATGAAATACACTCTAGTATCAGCAGTGTGTTCCAAGACTATGGAGCAAATCTCTCCTCCAGCTGAGGGACTGACCACCTCAAAACTGTCTTTATAGCTGATGGACTAATAGTCTTCTAATCTCTACCGATTCTACTTATTCTTCTGTACTCGACTGAAGAAGCCTGCCGTGTAGGGTAAACGTTTACCTACTTGTTTGTGTCTTATCAAGCTGTCAGTACTGTATACTATTATCATATCCATCAGTCAGTGTGTTCACACTGCAAGTTGCTCCATAAACATACTTATCTACGTTCATGTTATCATAGTGGATGATATATCTACTCAGACTTCTAACTGCATTCCTATAACATTCACTTTCATTATTTACTTCTCTCCTAACATTGCAAATTAATTCAATTTTTCCAGATTTTTGTTTATCTGTATCTGGCTTCTCCAATGAGCATGTTGTTCGAGTCATTATGCGGGTCACGAGCCTTCAGTGATGACATGGAATCAGTAATTATCAAGGTCTACTACACTGCCATCCTAATGACGCTAAACTTAAGGAAAATGACACTTACGTAGAGTTTAGGACATTTATTAAAGGAAACGTTTCGCCACGAGTGGTTTCTTCAGTCTTAATGTAATAATATTGGTGGAATTACCGACAATATGTTAAGTAAAAGGACACAAATGCAACTAATGTGACATTTTATTGTGGCAACGTTTCGCTCTCCAGGAGCTTTCTCAAGCCGTTACAAGCGTTACATGGACACAGTGGGCTAGTAATCAAAGAAACTAATTTCCGTAGACGCAAATGCCTTGAATCAGCACTTATCTCTGTTTCTAACACAATTAAACAAAACCAAGGCAGCTTCACCATCTCTGAAGTCTTAGCAAGAATCCTCCTGAAAACAGTTAACCCTACCATCACATAGTCTCTCCTGCTAATTCAGCACATCGTAGATGTGGAATACTCCTACAGAAATATTTGTCTAACCCATTGTTATACTACCCAAGTATTTGTTTTATCACCTTTTACTCATGTGCATATTGATTGTTCTATCTTATTGTATTACTACTACTACTACTACTACTTATATCACCACTACTTCGACCACCACTAGTATTTCACCTCACTTTAAGAGTATATATAAGCCCACTGTGTCCATGTATCGCTTGTAACGGCTTGAGAAAGCTCCTGGAGAGCGAAACGTTGCCACAATAAAATGTCACATTAGTTGCATTTGTGTTCAGTCTTAATGCAGAGATAACTAAGAAAACGTGTATATATAATGGGAGGTGTAAGGTGGAAGGTTGAGTAGCAGTAGTAGTAGTAGTGGTGGTAGTAGTAGTGGTGGTAGTAGTAGTGGTGGTAGTAGTAGTGGTGGTAGTAGTAGTGGTGGTAGTAGTAATGGTGGTAGTAGTAGTAAATAATCTTGAGGTTGAAGAATTAAGACACTTATGCAACTTATAGGAATCTTTATTGAAGAAACATTTCGCCACACAGTGGCTTCATCAGTCCAATACAAAGCAGGAAGGTGTAAGGAGAGGAGGAGTTTGAGGTAATCAGTCCCTCAGCCTGGAATCGATGTGTTCAATCCATCACTCTTGTACGAAGTACAGCATAGGGCCAGAGAAGTGACTTATATACTGCAGTCAGGTGAGTGGAAGCAGGAGGAGGCGGGGTCACAGTGGGACCATCCACTAGTGTTGAAGAATTCTTTGTATCAAGATCCCATGATGTTGCTGTGTCTGACACATGTGATAAATGGTTTTGAAAACCGACAAGTTGAAGAATTAAGACACTTATACAACATAAGGGAATCGATTCCAGGCTGAGGGACTGATTACCTCAAACTCCTCCTCTCCTTATACCTTCCTGCTTTGTATTGGACTGATGAAGCCACTGTGGGGCGAAATGTTTCTTTAATAAAGATTCCCATATGTTGCATAAGTGTCTTAATTCTTCAACTTGTCTGTTTTCAAAACCATTTATCACATCTTGAGGTTAATGATGATAATCTTGTACAAGAATAGTACACAATACCGACAAGATGAAATAAAGACACATGTGCAACATCTGGGTGTCTTTATTGTAGACGTTTCGCCCTCCAGTGTCTTTATCAATACAAAATTCTAGGACATAATTTGAAGACAGTAGAACTATCAGCTGACGCCTATTTAAGGTCAAGCCTTCTTACCTGGTCTTCAGAATCTCTACACCAGCGGTGCTGAACACACCAACTCCAAGGCCGAGGGACTGATTACCTCATATTTTGTATATAGTTCTACTCTCTTCAAATTATGTTCTTGAATTTGTATTGATAAAGCCACTGGATGGCGAAACGTCTACTATAAAGATACCCAGATGTTGCACATGTGTCTTAATTTCATGATAATCTTGAGGTTAATGAGGAGCTTGGGGAAAGTGATCACAAATCATTCAGTTTTAACATATCATGAAATTACCCTAATAATGGCAATCAAGTCTCTGTCCCTGACTTCCACTTGGTTGATTTTATAGGACTGAGAAATTACCTGGGTTGGCTGAACTGGAATGACCTGACTATGGGTCAGGTAGGTGGTGATGATTGCCAATATGACGTTTTCCAGAGTATAGTTCAAGATGCTCAGACAACTTATGTTCCAAATAGGGAAATTAGATCAAACAAAAATGATCCTAAATGGATAAACAATAGATTAAAACATCTCACTGGTCAAAAGAGAGGCATATATAGGCGAATCAAAAGAGGAGAGGGGCAGTTAAGAAATAAAAATATTCAGTTAAAGAGATAAATAAAAAAGGGAATAAGAAAAGCAAAGAGAGATTATGAGGTAAAAGTTGCAAAGGAATCGAAGACTAACCCAAAAGGATTCTTTGAGGTATACAGAAATAAGATTAAGGACAAGATAGGCCCACTCAAGTTACTCGGGTCAGCTCACCGTCAGCGATAAGGAAATGTGTAGAATTTTTAACACTTACTTCCTCTCATTTTTACACAGGAAGATACTAGCGATATTCCAGAAATAATAAATTATGTAGAACAGGATGATGATAAACTATGCATGATTAGGGTCACAAGTGACATGGTCCTTAGACAAATGGATAAATTAAAACCTAACAAATCCCCGGGCCCTGATGAGCTGTATGCAAGGATTCTAAAGGTATGTAAAGAGGATCTTAGCAAACCTTTGGTTAATCTATTCAACATATCACTACAAACTGGCATGGTGCCAGATAAGTGGAAAATGGCAAATGTGATACCTATTTTCAAAGCAGGTGACAGGTCCTTAGCTTCGAACTATAGACCAATTAGCCTAACCTCCATAGTGGGAAAATTTATGGAATCAATAATTGCCGAGGCATTTCGTAGCCATCTTGAAAAGCATAAATTGATCAACGAATCTCAGCACGGTTTTACAAAAGGGCGTTTCTGCCTTACAAATTTGTTAACTGAAATAAAGACACATGTGCAACATCTGGGTATCTTTATGTAAACGTTTCGCCTCCAGTGGCTTTATCAATACAAATTCTAGGACATTATATGAAGACAGTAGAACTATATACAAAAAATGAGGTAATCAGTCCCTCGGCCTTGGAGTGGTGTGAACAGCAAGGAGGTTGGCGCTTATATACTAACGTCAGGTGGAAAGGGACGAGTAGCATACGAAGGCATAGTCACTGGTATGCGGGATTCCCCAGTGGAAGTAGGTCATACCCAAAGAGATGGGTTAGTTGTAGTAGTAGTAGTCGTTGCAACGACTATTACTACTACCACCACCTCTATTGCTGACCAATCAGAGACCTCACCTCACCCAGCAGTGCCTTCCATCACTCCCACTACAACGGGCCAATCAACAACCTCGCCTCGCCCACCAGCCGCAAAGAGACCAAAAACACAAACATCTGATGAAGATTGTATGGAAGCCGAAGTCGAAACAGAACGACCAACTAAACACATGAGTTTTACCGATGTATCTTTCTTTACACCTGATCAAGAAAGTGGTGAAATACGTTTAGACGACCTATACTCTCGACTTCAAACTCGAACGATCAAGTATACCTACGACCAAGTCAGCTCCTGGACACATGAAAGACTGATGGAAAGGATTCAAGAAGCCCGAGATAATCCAAGATTCAGGTTAACTACGACTATAATTAACATAATGCCCAAAACATATTTCAAATAACTACGCAATGGAATCTTCACTGATGATATAAGAAGCTTTGTAACTGCACAAAATCCACCGACATCTTAATCGATAAACATCCTCCTCCGCCCTCTATCCACCACTCACCTTCTAGATCATCGTATACTCAACTCTAGGCTCAGCGACGTGAGCCCCAACATTTGAAGCCTAACCAGTCAAGATCTCATCACAGTACTCAGGTCACATGTCAGCCAGTTAGCACCGCCTCCACTCTGCTGCTCCAACACTGCCCCACAATGCTGGGTTTAGTCCTGGCCCTGTCATCTACAACTCAAGGTCTTCCTCTCCAGCACTAGTCTTCCCCTATCCCCACTTCCCTCACCCACTCGTTTTGGGTCTTACCTGTGAATCTTCTGATGCTGGTGAGAAGGGTTGGGTTTGAGAAGGACCTTGTTTCTTAGTTATCTCTGTATTAGGGTTGAAGAAGCCACTCGCGGCGAAATATTTCTTTAAATAAATGTCCTAAACTGTACCTAAGAATTTTTTCCACATGTCGGTATTACCAGACTATTTATCACGACAATTTAGCTTGACTCCATGTTCAATATCTTCCTATGATATCTTACATTTCTATGATTTATTTCCATTCCAAGATATCTTTCTATCCCAGGATGAATTCATTGTTCCAGACTATGGAGCAAAACTCAGTTGAGGGACCGACCACCTCAAAACTAAGTCTTCAAGGGTGATGGACTGATGACATCGTCATCTGCTTGCTCTTCCGTGCTCGACTGAAGTAGCCTACCGTGTAGGCGAAACGTTTCGGAATAAAGATACCTAACAGTTGCACACGTCTTACTTATTCTGTCCCAGGAACTGGCCCACTACGCACGAGGTTCATACACCGATGACGAAAAAGAAATGAGCGAAATTTCGGAACAAAAGGTAGGGATCAGTGTTCAGCAATCCCCTCAACGCCAGCAGAGTTGAAAAGTCGGGCAGCATTTTTCATTACCTCTGAACGACCTACAAATCATATATATAGAAAGCACCAACACTCAGAATTCGAAAAAGAAATACACAACATGCCCACACACAGGACGTGGCCTGATCCTGATCATATATATATATATATATATATATATATATATATATATATATATATATATATATATATATATATATATATATATAATGCAAAATATCACTAGCGCGAGCAAGGAACTCGGGTATGATAATGTCAAATGACGTATCATTTAGAAAACACAATATGGCGAGGTCGGAGGAATGATAGGGTGGGTAAAGAGACCTTTCTTACACAAGATAAATAATGCAGTGTTGACACTTCTCAAGTAGGTGATTAAGACGCATGTGCAACAGTTGGGTATCTTTACTCTTGTACATGTGTCTTAATCACCAATTTGTTGGTGTTTTACACCATTTTCAACACTATAAGTAACTTGTGATCTCGTTTTTACCATTAGTGTTGTGTCGAAGGTTCCACTCAAGGCAGGAGAGGAATCAGAGCTGGAAATTATACAGAGCTTTTACCGCCCTCATAGAGAATAAAGCGTTTAAAATACCGAGAACCCTTCAGAGTACTTGCAATGTACTCTCTGGAGTTGAGAAAAGAGTTCTCATAATATATACACGGGAGATGCTTGAGAACCTGGGTTCATATCTACAAACTACAATAAAAGCTTACTGGAGTGAGAGATACGAGAGGAAGTTTAAAATAGACAAAGTGAAAAGCACAGACCCCACGGGCACAATAATAGAACACTATGTCACCATCCGTGGTCCAACACTATTGCTGAAACAAATATAGGAATCTTCTAGAGGAAACTGGAGCACTACCTCCACCAAGTACGAGATCAACCAGGCTGTGATTGATATGTGGGCCAGCGAGCCGCCAACAGCAACTGCCTGGTTGAGCAAAAACAGAACAAGGAAAACAGACTCCAGTCAGTCCGATCTACAAAGGAAAGAAAAGCACTTGAGACCGGCAGCAGGTATATCACAGTGTTAGAACACAGTGTGGCTAAGACTGGCTACAGGTCACTCAACTGAGTCTCGTTTATGTCAAATTCGAAGCAAAACTCACGACTGGATTCAAGCAGCGTTGTGTCAGCTTGATCAAGCTCTACACAGAGGGGAAGCTTGATCAAGCTCTACACAGTGGGGAAGACTGTCCCAACAAAAGCTTGTCCTGCAACGTGTGCGTCTTTGCAAGACACATGTGTGTTCTTGCTAAGTTGCTGCACACTCTTCACTCTGAAAAGAACTTTCAACTTTCCTCGTTATTGTAATTGTTGCTGCTTAAATGGTGTTGTCTGTTCCCAGTACTTGCAAGACCTGACTCATCACCATCATTGCCCTATATTTACTCGCTGTGCCTCTCTCTCTCTCTCTCTCTCTCTCTCTCTCTCTCTCTCTCTCTCTCTCTCTCTCTATCTATCTATCTATCTCAAATGAGCAATCAACCAATGCAAAACTAGCCACATGAGGGTATGACACGGACGAGTTCTAGGCCTTCGCAATGCAACCAGTGCCTCATCAGGGGCTATGTAATGTTGCAAGAGGTGCTCAGAGGAAGAGGGCCAGTGTGGACACGCCCACCGCTAAACTTCACTTCCCAAGAAGCATTTGTTCGCTGCAGAACGAAAGGCCTATAGCTAGTTCATTTATATGTATGTATGTATATACATGTATATATATATATATATATATATATATATATATATATATATATATATATATATATATATATATATATATATATATATAATATTGTAAGGTGATGGTATATAGGTCAATGTTAAAACAAAAAATTCCCAATTGCCCTCAGAGATTCTTTAAGTCTTATGATACACTTATTAATAATAATAAAAATGCACCTTACTAAAGCAGATAAAATAAATGCAATAGTAATTTTGAAAGAAACCGATTACCAAGACAAAATGAATAATCTCCTAGATGATACTGAAACCTATTCTAGACTTAGAAAAAAATCCCTTAGAAACCATTAACAGCAATTTCAATCAAACAATAAAACATCTACTGAAAGGCAAAGATGAATTAATTAAAAAATTTACTTCCACTAATCCATCTTTACCTTATATGTATGGATTAATAAACACGCACAAACCAGGTAATCCTGTTAGACCAATTATTAGCTCTATACGTTCAGTTTCTTATAAATTATCTAAATGGCTTGTTTATATTTTGAGCCCAATTGTTAGAAAAATTTCTAATTTTAATGTTAAAAACAACTTAGATTTAGTGGATAAATTAAGCACCTTGACTGACTTATATGATTTCAAAATGGTTAGTTTTGATGTTACTTCCTTGTTTACAAAAGTTCCAGTTGATGATTTACTAAGTTTCTTATCTGAAGAACTTGTTAATTATGATTTACCATTGCCAGTTCCTACTATCATTAAACTTATTAAACTTTGTATTGTTGATGCAAAATTTGTATTTAATGACGAGTTTTACACTGAGAAGTTTGGTATGGCAATGGGAAATCCTTTCACCTGTTCTTAGTAATTTAGACATGAAATTTTTGGAAACAAGATTGCTTAACACAATCCTTCCTAATAGAGCTAAGTGGTATAGATATGTTGATGATATTTTGTGCATTATGCCTAAGAATGTAGACATAAACCATTTCCTTGTTAAATTAAATAGCTTAGCTCATTCTATAAATTTTACTGTTGCGTTCGAAGTAAATAACTCATTGCCCTTCCTAGATGTTTTAATTGTTAAGGGTAATAATGATTTTAAATTTAAAATTTAAAGAAAACCTACAAATAACTGTTCCTATGTTTTCTCATCAATGTTTTTGAGAGCTTTACGTATTAGTAGTCTAGAGTTCATAGATGAAGAAATCTCCAAAATTTATGAAATAGCTAATGATCTAAAATACCCAAGAAACTTAATTGATAAATCCTTTAAAATAGCTAGAAATACTTTTTACAATCCAAAAAGAGACAACCAACCCTATTTAACTAAAAATATGTTGGTTCTCCCTTACCATGAAAACTTGGTTGATATACCTTCCTTTCTTAAGACTTTTAATATCAAAGTTGTATTTAAAAATCTTGATACAGTAAAAAAAACCTTTTGATAAAAAATTCCCCCAAAATGCTGACGGATGTGTCTATAAGATTCCTTGTAAAATATGCGATAAAGTTTATTACGGTTAAACTGGTAAAAGTCTTGAACTAAGATTAAAACAACATAAATATAACATTAAAACTGGACAAGATTCTAATGCTCTATTTATTCATGTAAGAGATTTTAACCATCCAATTGATTTTCAAAAGACTGAGAAAGTTGTATGAAGCAAGTCCATGGTTGAGAGGAATATAATAGAATCATGTTTCATAAAAATGTAGGTTTGAAAATAATATGAATATTTCTTTTGGTTTATATAAATTAGATTAATTTATAATTAATAAGATCTGGGAAGATTTTAAGATACATTAGACAAGTAAAAAATCTTAATGCTTGGGTAGAGTATCAGTTGTGTTTCACAGAGTCGGGTGTTGTGACGCGACTGTGAGGTGTAGTCTTGACCCTTTATTTGCTTTCCTGTTGATGTTTTGACATTTACAGTTCCTTGATAATGTGAGAAGTCACGAAAGCGCTTTGAATTTCGCTATTTTTTTTCACAGTGGTTGTTCTGCATATTGTGATATCACCTGTTTACTGTGACCTTATTGCATATATATATATATATATATATATATATATATATATATATATATATATATATATATACTTGCGATTTTGGCTTAAATAGCAACGCTCACCTTGCCATATAAGACAAGTGAAAATTTGTGTATGCAATAATTTCGCAAAAATCATTCTGAACATAACGAAAAAAATATATTTCATTGTTTGTTTATTATTAAATAATGTTAACGTATCTAAAATATATTTAGTTGGGTTAGGCTAAATTAAATTGCGCTTGTTGTAATAAGGTTAGGTAGGTTTTCAAAGTTTCTCTTGGTACAAAATTATAAATTCTTTCATTAACATAAATGAAAAAAATATCTTTAAACGTATAAGAAAATTTTAGAAAGGACTTAATTTAGATGAGTTCTTAATTGAAAGTTTACCTAATAACATATATATATATATATATTATGTTATAAATTGATTTAAATGTAGCTCACCTTCATAAGACAAGTGAAAATTTTGTATGCAAATTTCGCCAAATCATTCTAACATAACGAAAAATATATTCATTGTGTTGTTATTATTAAATTAATGTTAACGTATCTAAAATATATTAGTTGGGTTAGCTAAATTAAATTGCGCTTGTTGTAATAAGTTAGTAGGTTTTCAAAGTTTCTCTTGGTACAAAATTATAAATTTACATTAACATAATGAAAAATATATCTTTAAACGTATAAGAAAATTTTAGAAAGGACTTAATTTTAGATAGTTCTTGCTAATTGACCGTTTTACTAATCGGCACATATTATATATATATATATATATATGGATGTAGACAGTGTTAATGATTTAGTACCTTGGTTTAAATGACTACATCTGCACTCAAATTGAGTTGAAAGTTCACAATTGCATTCGTCTGCTTCACTCTATTACGAACGCTCAGCCGAAAATTAAAAACGTTATTGTTGATAGTTCTTTTAATATTTTCTGTGACAATTCCCACCTTTTTTTTTTTTTAGGAAAAAAATCCCATACGTTTTTATTAACGTAAATATACTGCATGAGACTAATGGCTTTGTTATTGGTATTATATATAGGTGTTACCACACTGTTTTATACACTGGGGAGGTATGTGTGTATTTATACTGAGAGGTGTATATCTCTGTGTATATACACTGAGAGGTATATATCTCTGTGTATGTATACTGAGAGATGTATATCTGTGTATATACACTGAGAGGTGTATTTCTCTGTGTATATTCACTGAGAGATGTATATACACTGAGAGGTGTATATCTCTGTGTATATACACTGAGAGGTGTATTTCTCTGTATATTCACCTAAATTTGTGCATCAGTCAGTATACTCTGAAACGTGTGTATATCTGAGTATACGTACCTAGGATTTCAGTATCTTTTGGTGTATGTACAGTATTATAGTGCCCCTGACTGGTAGTGTCCACGTGACATACAGTCTTAATGACCCTCGTGTAGTAGATAGGATTTAAACCCAACCATGTGCCGCTGTATTTCACACACGTATGTGTGTGTGTGTGTGTGTGTGTGTGTGTATGTGTGTGTGTGTGTGTATGTACTCACCTAATTGTACTCACCTAATTGTAGTTGCAGGGGTCGAGACTCAGCTCCTGGCCCCGCCTCTTTGCTGTCCGCTACTGGGTATCTGCTCTCCCTGCTCCATGAGCTTTATCCTACCTTGTCTTAAAACTATGTATGGTTCCCGCCTCCACTATATCGTTCGCTAGACTATTCCACTTCCTAACTACTCTATGGCTGAAGAAATGCTTCCTAACATCCCTTTGACTCTGAGTCTTCAGCTTCCAGTTGTGTCCCCTTGTTTCTGTATTCCCTCTCTGGAACATCCTGTCACTATCTACCTTGTCGATTCCCTGCAGTATTTTGTATGTCGTTATCATGTCTCCTCTAACCCTTCTGTTAGTGTGTGTGTGTGCATTTTGTTGCAAATCATTTAAAATGGAGGAATGCGGTTGATACGACAAGAAAGGAGACGGGAAGGAAGGAAGGAAGGAGAGAGAGGAGACACAAGACACTACAACCTTCACCACTATCACTAACTTCACACTGACTCACACACTATAAATCACTCAGCTTTATCTTCACAAACTCCCACCTAAACTTCTCACAGGAAATAAAACTTTAAAGTCACATAGTCATACATTTACAATAATAATAATAATAATAATAATAATAATAATAATAATAATAATAATAATAATAATAATAATGATAATAATAATAACAATAATAATAATAATAACAATAATAATAATAATAATAATAATAATAATAATAATAATAATAATAATAATAACAATAATAATAATAATAATAATAATAATAATACCAATAATAATAACAACAACAACAACAACAATAATAATAATAATAATAATAATAATAATAATAATAATAATAATAATAATAATAATAACAACAACAACAACAACAACAACAACAATAATAATAATAATAATAATAATAACAACAACAACAATAATAATAATAATAATAATAATAATAATAATAATAATAATAATAATAGCAATAACAACAACAACAACAACAACAATAATAATAATAATAATAATATAATAATAATAATAATAATAATGATAATAATGATAATAATAATAATAATAATAATAATAATATAATAATAATAATAATAATAACAATGATAATAATGATAATAATAATAATAATAACAATAATAATAATAATAATAATAATAATAATAATAATAATAACAATGAAAATCATAATAAAAATAATAATACTAATAATAATACTAATAATAATACTAATAATAGCAATAACAACAACAACAACAACAACAACAATAATAATAATAATAATAATAATAACAATGATAATAATGATACTACTACTACTACTACTACTAATAATAATAATAATAATAATAATAATAATAATAATAATAATAATAATAATAATAATAATAAAATAATAATAATAATAATAATAATAATAATAATAATAATAATAAATGAAAATCATAATAATAATAATAATAATATTAATCAATAATAAAATGATAATAATATGATAATACTTCCTGACGGAGTCAGAGGATATATATTGATCAGGACAATGGTAGGGAGAAGGATAATCGGTGGGTCAGAGGATTGACCATGTGGGTCAAGGAGGATAATGGTGGGTCAAGGAGTAGTCAATGGTGGGTCAGGAGGATAATGGTGGGTCAGGAGGACAATGGTGGGTCAGGAGGATAATGGTGGGTCAGAGGATCAATGTGGGTCAAGAGGATAATGGTGGGTCAGGAGGTCAATCGTGGTCAGGAGGATCAATCGTGGGTCAGGAGGATAATGGTGGGTCAAGAGGATAATGGTGGGTCAAGAGAATAATGGTGGGTCAGGAGGTCAATCGTGGGTCAGGAGGTCAATCGTGGGTCAGGAGGATAATGGTGGGTCACGAGGATAATGGTGGGTCAAGAGGATAATGGTGGGTCAGGAGGTCAATCGTGGGTCAGGAGGTCAATCGTGGGTCAGGAGGATAATGGTGGGTCAGGAGGATAATGGTGGGTCAAGAGGATAATGGTGGGTCAGGAGGTCAATGTGGGTCAGGAGGGCAATCGTGGGTCAGGAGGTCAATCGTGGATCAGGAGGATAATGGTGGGTCACGAGGATAATGGTGGGTCAAGAGGATAATGGTGGGTCAGGAGGTTAATCGTGGGTCAGGAAGTCAATCGTGGATCAGGAGGATAATGGTGGGTCAGGAGGATAATGGTGGGTCATGAGGATAATGGTTCATAGGTTAATGTGTCAGGAGTCAATCTGGATTCAGGGTAATGGTGTCAGTATGGTGGGTCATGACATTTCAGTGGTTCATGACTATCAGGTGTTCATGAACTTTCAGGGAGTTTCATTAATGTTCAGTGGTTCATGACTTTCAGTGGTTCATGACTTTCAGTGGTTCATGACTTTCAGTGGTTCATGACTTTCAGTGGTTCATGACTTTCAGTGGTTCATGACTTTCAGTGGTTCATGACTTTCAGTGGAACAGAGTTTGTTGTAGAGGGTAGAACTGTAGTGGTTGTTATTGTTGAGGGTAGAACTGTAGTGGTTGTTGTTGTTGAGGGTAGAACTGTCGTGGTTGTTATTGTTGAGGGTAGAACTGTAGTGGTTGTTGTTGTTGAGGGTAGAACTGTCGTGGTTGTTGTTGTTGAGGGTAGAACTGTCGTGGTTGTTATTGTTGAGGGTAGAACTGTAGTGGTTGTTGTTGTTGAGGGTAGAACTGTAGTGGTTGTTGTTGTTGATGGTAGAACTGTCGTGGTTGTTATTGTTGAGGGTAGAACTGTAGTGGTTGTTGTTGTTGAGGTAGAACTGTCGTGGTTGTTGTTGTTGAGGGTAGAACTGTCGTGCTTGTTGTTGTTGAGGGTAGAACTGTAGTGGTTGTTGTTGATGAGGGTAGAACTGCCGTGGTTGTTATTGTTGAAGGTAGAACTGCAGTGGTTGTTATTGTTGACGGTAGAACTGCCGTGGTTGTTGTTGTTGAAGGTAGAACTGTAGAGTTTGTTGTTGTTGAGGGTAGAACTGCGTGTTGTTGTTGTTGAGGGTAGAACTGTAGAGTTTGTTGTTGTTGAGGTAGAACTGCGTGTTGTTGTTGTTGAGGTAGAATTGTCGTGGTTGATTGTTGAGAGTAGAACTGCGTGGTTGTTGTTGTTGAGGGTAGAACTGCCGTGGTTGTTGTTGTTGAGGGTAGAACTGCGTGGTTGTTGTTGATGAGGGTAGAACTGCGTGGTTGTTTTGTTGAGGGTAGAACTGCGTGGTTGTTATTGTTGAGGGTAGAACTGCCGTGTTGTTGTTGTTGAGGGTAGAACTGCCGTGGTTGTTATTGTTGAGGTAGAACTGCGTGGTTGTTATTGTTGAGGTAGAACTGCCGTGTTGTTGTTGTTGAGGTAGAACTGCCGTGGTTGTTATTGTTGAAGGTAGAACTGCGTGGTTGTTATTGTTGAGGTAGAACTGCCGTGGTTGTTGTTGTTGAGGGTAGAACTGCCGTGGTTGTTGTTTTGAAGGTAGAACTGTCGTGGTTGTTATTGTTGAGTGTAGAACTGCCGTGGTTGTTGTTGTTGAGGGTAGAACTGCCGTGGTTGTTGTTGTGAAGGTAGAACTGCGTGGTTGTTATTGTTGAGTGTAGAACTGCCGTGGTTGTTGTTGTTGAGGGTAGAACTGCCGTGGTTGTTATTGTTGAGTGTAGAACTGCCTTGGTTGTTGTTGTTCAAGGTAGAACTGCCGTGGTTGTTGTTGTTGAGTGTAGAACTGCCGTGGTTGTTGTTGTTCAAGGTAGAACTGCCGTGGTTGTTGTTGTTGAGTGTAGAACTGCCTTGGTTGTTGTTGTTGAGGGTAGAACTGCCGTGGTTGTTGTTGTTGAGGGTAGAACTGCCGTGGTTGTTGTTGTTGAGGGTAGAACTGCCGTGGTTGTTGTTGTTGAGGGTAGAACTGCAGTGGTTGTTATTGTTGAGTGTAGAACTACCTTGGTTGTTGTTGTTGAGGGTAGAACTGCCGTGGTTGTTATTGTTGACGGTAGAACTGCCGTGGTTGTTGTTGTTGAGGGTAGAACTGTCGTGGTTGTTGTTGTTGAGTGTAGAACTGTCGTGGTTGTTGTTGTTGAGTGTAGAACTGCCGTGGTTGTTGTTGTTCAAGGTAGAACTGTCGTGGTTGTTATTGTTGAGTGTAGAACTGCCTTGGTTGTTGTTGTTGAGGGTAGAACTGCCGTGGTTGTTATTGTTGAGGGTAGAACTGTCGTGGTTGTTGTTGTTGAGGGTAGAACTGTCGTGGTTGTTGTTGTTGAGTGTAGAACTGCCATGGTTGTTGTTGAGGGTAGAACTGCCGTGGTTGTTATTGTTGAGTGTAGAACTGCCTTGGTTGTTGTTGTTGAGGGTAGAACTGCCGTGGTTGTTATTGTTGAGGGTAGAACTGCCGTGGTTGTTATTGTTGAGTGTAGAACTGACTTGGTTGTTGTTGTTGAGGGTAGAACTGCCGTTGTTGTTGTTGGTGAAGGTAGAACTGCCGTGGTTGTTATTGTTGAGGGTAGAACTGTCGTGATTGTTGTTGTTGTTGAAGGTAGAACTGTCGTGGTTGTTGTTGTTGTTGAGGGTAGAACTGTAGTTGTTGTTGTTGTTGTTGAGGGTAGAACTGTCGGTGGTGGATTGTTGTTGTTGAGGGTAGAACTGTCGTAATTGTTGTTGTTGAGGTAGAACTGTCGTGGTTGTTGTTGTTGAGGTAAACTGTAGTGGTTGTGTGTTGAGGGTAGGGGGGGGGGGGGGGGGGGGGGGGGGGGGGGGGGGGGGGGGGGAGTGGTTGTTGTTGATGAGGGTAGAACTGCCGTGGTTGTTATTGTTGAAGGTAGAACTGCAGTGGTTGTTATTGTTGACGGTAGAACTGCCGTGGTTGTTGTTGTTGAAGGTAGAACTGTAGAGTTTGTTGTTGTTGAGGGTAGAACTGTCGTGGTTGTTGTTGTTGAGGGTAGAACTGTAGAGTTTGTTGTTGTTGAGAGTAGAACTGCTGTTGTTGTTGTTGTTGAAGGTAGAATTGTCGTGGTTGTTATTGTTGAGAGTAGAACTGCCGTGGTTGTTGTTGTTGAGGGTAGAACTGCCGTGGTTGTTGTTGTTGAGGGTAGAACTGTAGTGGTTGTTGTTGATGAGGGTAGAATTGCTGTGGTTGTTCTTGTTGAGGGTAGAACTGCCATGGTTGTTATTGTTGAGGGTAGAACTGCCGTGGTTGTTGTTGTTGAGGTTAGAACTGCCGTGGTTGTTATTGTTGAGGGTAGAACTGCTGTGGTTGTTATTGTTGAGGGTAGAACTGCCGTAGTTGTTGTTGTTGAGGGTAGAACTGCCGTGGTTGTTATTGTTGAAGGTAGAACTGCAGTGGTTGTTATTGTTGACGGTAGAACTGCCGTGGTTGTTGTTGTTGAGGGTAGAACTGCCGTGGTTGTTGTTATTGAAGGTAGAACTGCCGTGGTTGTTATTGTTGAGTGTAGAACTGCCGTGGTTGTTGTTGTTGAGGGTAGAACTGCAGTGGTTGTTGTTGTTGAAGGTAGAACTGTCGTGGTTGTTATTGTTGAGGGTAGAACTGCCGTGGTTGTTGTTGTTGAGGGTAGAACTGTAGTGGTTGTTGTTGATGAGGGTAGAATTGCCGTGGTTGTTCTTGTTGAGGGTAGAACTGTCGTGGTTGTTGTTGAGGGTACAACTGCCGTGGTTGTTGTTGTTCAAGGTAGAACTGCCGTGGTTTTTGTTGTTGAGTGTAGAACTGCCTTGGTTGTTGTTGTTGAGGGTAGAACTGCCGTGGTTGTTGTTGTTGAGGGTAGAACTGCCGTGGTTGTTGTTGTTCAAGGTAGAACTGTCGTGGTTGTTATTGTTGAGTGTAGAACTGCCTTGGTTGTTGTTGTTGAGGGTAGAACTGCCGTGGTTGTTGTTGTTGAGGGTAGAACTGCCGTGGTTGTTATTGTTGAGGGTAGAACTGTCGTGATTGTTGTTGTTGTTGAAGGTAGAACTGTCGTGGTTGTTGTTGTTGTTGAGGGTAGAACTGTAGTTGTTGTTGTTGTTGTTGAGGGTAGAACTGTCGTGGTTGTTGTTGTTGAGGGTAGAACTGTAGTGGTTGTTGTTGTTGAGGGTAGAACTGTTGTGGTTGTTGTTGTTGAGGGTAGAACTGTAGTGGTTGTTGATGTTGAGGGTAGAACTGTCGTAATTGTTGTTGTTGAGGGTAGAACTGTCGTGGTTGTTGTTGTTGAGGGTACAACTGTAGTGGTTGTTTTGTTGAGGGTAGAACTGTAGTGGTTGTTGTTGTTGAGGGTAGAACTGCCGTGGTTGTTGTTGTTGAGGGTAGAACTGTCGTGGTTGTTGTTGATGAGGGTAGAACTGTCGTGGTTGTTGTTGTTGAGGGTAGAACTGTCGTGGTTGTTGTTGTTGAGGGTAGAAATGTCGTGGTTGTTGTTGTTGAGGGTAGAACTGTAGTAGTTGTTGTTGTTGAGGGTAGAACTGCCGTGGTTGTTGTTGTTGAGGGTAGAACTGTCGTGGTTGTTGTTGTTGACGGTAGAACTGTCGTGGTTGTTGTTGTTGAGGGTAGAACTGTCGTGGTTGTTGTTGTTGAAGGTAGAACTGTCGTGGTTGTTGTTGTTGAGGGTAGAACTGTCGTGGTTGTTATTGTTGAGGGTAGAACTGTAGTGGTTGTTGTTGTTGAGGGTAGAACTGTCGTGGTTGTTGTTGTTGAGGGTAGAACTGTAGTTGTTGTTGTTGTTGAGGGTAGAACTGTAATGGTTGTTGTTGTTGAGGGTAGAACTGTCGTTTTTGTTGTTGTTGAAGGTAGAACTGTAGTGGTTGTTGTTGTGAGGTAGAACTGTCGTGGTTGTTGTTGTTGAGGTAGAACTGTAGTTGTTGTTGTTGTTGAGGTAGAACTGTAGGTTGTTGTTGTTGAGGGTAGAACTGTAGTGGTTGTTGTTGATAGCAGAATTGCCGTAGTCACCACCTACCAACACTGAGACTGGAGGTACAGTTTGCACCACTTACCAACACTGAGACTGGAGGTACAGTTTCCACCACTTACCAACACTGAGACTGGATGTACAGTTTGCACCACCTACCAACACTGAGACTGGAGGTACAGTTTCCACCACTTACCAACACTGAGACTGGAGGTACAGTTTGCACCACCTACCAACACTGAGACTGGAGGTACAGTTTGCACCACTTACCAACACTGAGGCTAGAGGTACAGTTTGCACCACCTACCAACACTGAGACTGGAGGTACAGTTTCCACCACTTACCAACACTGAGACTGGAGGTACAGTTTCCACCACTTACCAACACTGAGACTGGAGGTACAGTTTCCACCACTTACCAACACTGAGACTGGAGGTACAGTTTGCACCACCTACCAACACTGAGACTTAAGGTACAGTTTGCACCACTTACCAACACTGAGGCTAGAGGTACAGTTTGCACCACCTACCAACACTGAGACTGGAGGTACAGTTTCCACCACCTACCAACACTGAGACTGGAGGTACAGTTTCCACCACCTACCAACACTGAGACTGGAGGTACAGTTTCCACCACTTACCAACACTGAGACTGGAGGTACAGTTTCCACCACTTACCAACACTGAGGCTGGAAGTACAGTTTCCACCACTTACCAACACTGAGACTGGAGGTACAGTTTCCACCACTTACCAACACTGAGGCTGGAAGTACAGTTTCCACCACTTACCAACACTGAGACTGGAGGTACAGTTTCCACCACTTACCAACACTGAGACTGGAGGTACAGTTTGCACCACTTACCAACACTGAGACTGGAGGTACAGTTTCCACCACTTACCAACACTGAGACTGGAGGTACAGTTTCCACCACTTACCAACACTGAGGCTGGAAGTACAGTTTCCACCACTTACCAACACTGAGACTGGAGGTACAGTTTCCACCACTTACCAACACTGAGACTGGAGGTACAGTTTCCACCACTTACCAACACTGAGACTGGAGGTACAGTTTGCACCACTTACCAACACTGAGACTGGAGGTACAGTTTCCACCACCTACCAACACTGAGACTGGAGGTACAGTTTGCACCACTTACCAACACTGAGACTGGAGGTACAGTTTCCACCACTTACCAACACTGAGGCTGGAAGTACAGTTTGCACCACTTACCAACACTGAGGCTGGAAGTACAGTTTGCACCACTTACCAACACTGAGACTGGAGGTACAGTTTCCACCACTTACCAACACTGAGGCTGGAAGTACAGTTTGCACCACTTACCAACACTGAGACTGGAGGTACAGTTTGCACCACTTACCAACACTGAGACTGGAGGTACAGTTTCCACCACCTACCAACACTGAGACTGGAGGTACAGTTTGCACCACTTACCAACACTGAGACTGGAGGTACAGTTTGCCCCACTTACCAACACTGAGGCTGGAGGTACAGTTTGCACCACTTACCAACACTGAGGCTGGAGGTACAGTTTGCACCACCTACCAACACTGAGACTGGAGGTACAGTTTCCACCACTTACCAACACTGAGGCTGGAGTACAGTTTCCACCACCTACCAACACTGAGACTGGAGGTACAGTTTGCACCACTTACCAACACTGAGACTGGAGGTACAGTTTCCACCACCTACCAACACTGAGACTGGAGGTACAGTTTCCACCACTTACCAACACTGAGGCTGGAGGTACAGTTTCCACCACCTACCAACACTGAGACTGGAGGTACAGTTTGCACCACTTACCAACACTGAGGCTGGAGGTACAGTTTCCACCACTTACCAACACTGAAACTGGAGGTACAGTTTCCACCACTTACCAACACTGAGACTGGAGGTACAGTTTGCACCACTTACCAACACTGAGGCTGGAGGTACAGTTTGCACCACCTACCAACACTGAGACTGGAGGTACAGTTTCCACCACTTACCAACACTGAGGCTGGAAGTACAGTTTGCACCACTTACCAACACTGAGGCTGGAGGTACAGTTTGCACCACCTACCAACACTGAGACTGGAGGTACAGTTTCCACCACTTACCAACACTGAGGCTGGAAGTACAGTTTCCACCACCTACCAACACTGAGACTGGAGGTACAGTTTCCACCACCTACCAACACTGAGACTGGAGGTACAGTTTGCACCACCTACCAACACTGAGACTGGAGGTACAGTTTGCACCACCTACCAACACTGAGGCTGGAGGTACAGTTTGCACCACTTACCAACACTGAGACTGGAGGTACAGTTTCCACCACCTACCAACACTGAGACTGGAGGTACAGTTTCCACCACCTACCAACACTGAGACTGGAGGTACAGTTTCCACCACCTACCAACACTGAGGCTGGAGGTACAGTTTCCACCACCTATCAACAATACTTTACCTTAGGTGAGGTAAGATTTGTCAGGAAACAGGACAAGTGTTTCCTGATGCGGGTTTTAGTCATATGATGACTCGTAGATGGAGCTTATGGTTATTTGACCGAGGCCTTCCGCTGGCTTACCTCTCCACTCCTTTAAGAATTATGGTTATGATTATTACCAGTTATGTAGCGTCACAAAGCCAACGTTCCAAGTGTATTTCTTTAATTTATACCAGACTTAACGAATATTGTTGAGTTAGTGTAATGTATTGGGTCGCCAGACTGAGGTGGCACTGAGTGACCTGGCTGCCAGGCTGAGGTGGCACTGAGTGACCTGGCTGCCAGACGGACGTGGCACTGAGTGACCTGGCTGCCAGGCTGAGGTGGCACTGAGTGACCTGGCTGCCAGACTGAGGTGGCACTGAGTGACCTGGCTGCCAGGCTGAGGTGGCACTGAGTGACCTGGCTGCCAGGCTGAGGTGACACTGAGTGACCTGGCTGCCAGGTTGAGGTGGCACTGAGTGACCTGACTGCCATGCTGAGGGGGCACTGAGTGACCTGGCTGCCAGGCTGAGGTGGCACTGAGTGACCTGGCTGCCAGGCTGAGGTGACACTGAGTGATCTGGCTGCCAGGCTGAGGTGGCACTTAGTGCCCTGGCTGCCAGTCTGAGGTGACACTGAGTGCCCTGGCTGCCAGGCTGAGGTGACACTGAGTGCCCTGGCTGCCAGGCTGAGGTGGCACTGAATGACCTGGCTGCCAGGGTGAGGGGGAACTGAGTGACCTGGCTGCCAGGCTTAGGTGGCACTGAGTGACCTGGCTGCCAGGCTGAGGTGGCACTGAGTGACCTGGCTGCCAGGCTGAGGTGGCACTGAGTGATCTGGCTGCCAGGCTGAGGTGGCACTTAGTGCCCTGGCTGCCAGGCTGAGGTGGCACTGAATGACCTGGCTGCCAGGGTGAGGGGGCACTGAGTGACCTAGCTGCCAGGCTGAGATGGCACTGAGTGACTTGGCTGCCAGGCTGAGGTGGCACTAAGTGACCTGGCTGCCAGGCTGAGATGGCACTGAGTGACCTGGCTGCCAGGCTGAGGTGGCACTGAGTGACCTGGCTGCCAGGCTGAGATGGCACAGAGTGACCTGGCTGCCAGGCTGAGGTGGCACTGAGTGACCTGGCTGCCAGGCTGAGATGGCACTGAGTGACATGGCTGCCAGGCTGAGATGGCACTGAGTGACCTGGCTGCCAGGCTGAGGTGGCACTAAGTGACCTGGCTGCCAGGCTGAGATGGCACTGAGTGACCTGGCTGCCAGGCTGAGGTGGCACTGAGTGAGCTAGCTGCCTCTGTGCTGAAATGTATTTAAAGTGTGACGAATTGTAGCCAGATGCTGAGGTTGAGGATGACTGGTGAGTGTGGTAACACTGCAGTGTTACGAGTGATACCACCATCTGTAGTATGACTGTGGCAGTGGCAGTGTGGTAACACTGCAGTTTTACGAGTAATACCACCATCTGTAGTATGATTGTGGCAGTGGCAGTGTGGTAACACTGCAGTGTTACGAGTGATACCACCATCTGTAGTATGACTGTGGCAGTGGCATTGTGGGTGACACCCACACCGCCACCCACACCACCACCCACACTGCCACCCACACCGCCACCTACACCACCACCCACACCTGTGACCACCACCCACACTGCCACCCACACCGCCACCCACCACCACCCACACCAGCACCTGTGACCACCACCCACACTGCCACCCTTACCGCCACCCACACCACCACCCATACTGCCACCCACATCACCACTCACACCAGCATCTGTGACCACCACCCACACTGCCACCCACACCGCCACCCACACCATCACCAGTGACCTCATCTACACTGCCACCCACACCACCACCTGTGACCACCACCTACACTGCCACCCACACCACCACCTGTGACCACCACTTACACTGCCACCCACACCACCACCTGTGACCACCACCTACACTGCCACCCACACCACCACCTGTGACCACCACTTACACTGCCACCCACACCACCATGCACACAAACAGGTATTCAAGAAGAGGGGCCAAGAGCTAGTCTCGACTCCCACAAACACAACTTAGGAAATACACACACAAGCAGACACACGCACACACACAAACACACACACACACACACACACACACACACACACACACACACACATGGTTTCAGGGATGGGAAATCCTGCATCACAAACCTACTGGAGTTCTATGACAGGGTGACAGCAGTAAGAGAGAGGAGTGGGTAGATTGCATTTTCTTGGACTCTAAGAAGGCGTTTGACACAGTTCCACACAAGAGATTAGTGCAAAATCTGGAGGACCAGGCAGGGATAACAGAGAAGGCACTACAATGGATCAGGGAATACCTGTCAGGAAGACAACAGCGAGTCATGGTACTTGGCGAGGTGTCAGAGTGGGCGCCTGAAACGAGTGGGGTGCCACAGGGGTCAGTCCTAGGACCGGTGCTGTTTCTGGTATTTGTGAACGACATGACGGAAGGAATAGACTCCGAAGTATCCCTGTTTGCAGATGATGTGAAGTTGATGGGAAGAATTCAATCGGAAGAGGACCAGGCAGAACTACAGAGGGATCTGGACAGGCTGCAGGAATGGTCCAGTAAATGGCTCCTGGAATTCAACCCCACCAAGTGCAAAGTCATGAAGATTGGGGAAGGGCAAAGAAGACCACAGACGGAGTATAGTTTAGGGGGCCAGAGCCTACAAACCTCACTCAAGAAAAAGGATCTTGGGGTGAGTATAACACCCAGCACATCTCCTGAGGCGCACATCAACCAAATAACTGCTGCAGCATACGGGCGCCTAGCAAACCTAAGAACAGTATTCCGACATCTTAATAAGGAGTCATTCAGGACCATGTACACTGTGTACGTTAGGCCCATACTGGAGTATGCAGCGCCAGTTTAGAACCCTCACCTAGCCAAGCATGTAAGGAAACTAGAGAAAGTGCAAAGGTTTGCAAAAAAACTAGTCCCGGAGCTAAGGGGTATGTCCTACGAGGAGAGGTTACGAGAAATCGACCTGACGACACTGGAGGACAGGAGAAATAGAGGGGATATGATAACGACATATAAAATACTGAGAGAAATCGACAAGGTTGACAAAGACATAATGTTCCAGAGGTGGGACACAGCAACAAGGGGTCACAGTTGGAAGTTGAAGACTCAGATGAACGACAGGGATGTTAGGAAGTATTACAACCTCAGGTTCTCAAGGCCTGTTATCCTGAGTGTAAAAGGGAGCTTGGAGCAAAGAAACACAATAGAAAAACTTTGAATTGTATTTTCCTTCACCACATATATTGGATTGGATTTTCCTTCATCAAGTATATTGAATTGTATTTTCCTTAACCAAATATATATAGTATATATATATATATATATATATATATATATATATATATATATATATATATATATATTATATATATATATATATATATATATATATATGGCTTTATACAACTTATTTACACTATATACAATAGAGTGGTATTAGTGCACGCCACGGTAGCCAAGTCAAAGCAGCAGCCAAGAGACAACCGTGCAGCAACCAGCGCAGAGTGGGAATGACAATGGTAAACATGTGAGTGGAATCCACGTCACCTTTACCATTGCCAGACTCACATTATCATTGGCTGAACCAAGTTGTTGATCTGATGATGGGGACCCGATCACCAAGCCCTTAACAAGATGGTTCGCTGGTTGGTAAGGCAGCCTATATGGGTGTATTTAACAGGAAGTATTTCTTCAGTCACAGTCCACTTCCTGAATAGTCTGAGAAGTGATGTAGTGGAGGCAGGATCCATACATAGCTTTAATGATAGGTATAATAAAGCTAACGGAGCGGGTAGAGTGACCGAGTAGCGGCCAGTGAAGAGGCGGGCCAGGAGCTATGAATTGACCCCTGCAACCATAACTAGGTGAGTACACCCACACCCACCCACCCACACACACACACACACACACACACACACACACACACACACACACAAACACACACACAAACACACACACACACACACATACGTGGTCAAGCACGTAAAGAAACTAGAGAAAGTGCAAAGGTTTACGACAAGGCTAGTTCCACAACTCAGGGGTCTGTCCTATGAAGAAAGGTTGAGGGAAATAGGACTAACAACACTGGAGGAAAGAAGGGTCAGAAAAGACATGATAACGACATACAAAATACTTCGGAGAATCGACAAGGTAGACAGTGACAGGATGTTCCAGAGAGGGAACACAGAAACAAGGGGACACAACTGGAAGCTGAAGACTCAGATGAGTCAAAGGGATGTTAGGAAGCATTTCTTCAGCCACAGAGTAGTCAGGAAGTGGAATAGTCTAGAGAAAGATATAGTGGAGGCAGGAACCATACATAGTTTTAAGACGAGGTATGATAAAGCTCATGGAGCAGGGAGAGCAGAGACCCAGTAGCGGACAGCGAAGAGGCGGGGCCAGGAGCTGAGTCTCGACCCCTGCAACCACAATTAGGTGAGTACAATTAGGTGAGTACACACACACACACACACCCGCACACACACACACACACACACACACACACACACACACACACATACACACACACACACACACACACGCACACACACACACCCGCACACCAACCAAGTGCAAAGTCATGAAGATTGGGGAAGGGCAAAGAAGACCGCAGACAGAGTACAGTCTAGGGGGCCAGAGACTACAAACCTCACTCAAGGAAAAAGATCTTGGGGTGAGTATAACACCAGGCACACCTCCTGAGGCGCACATCAACCAAATAACTGCTGCAGCAAACGGGCGCCTAGCAAACCTAAGACCAGCATTCCGACATCTTAATAAAGAATCGTTCAGGACCCTGTACACTGTGTACGTTAGGCCCATACTAGAGTATGCAGCACCAGTTTGGAACCCACACCTAGCCAAGCATGTAAAGAAGCTAGAGAAAGTGCAAAGGTTTGCAACAAGACTAGTCCCGGAGCTAAGGGGTATGTCCTACGAGGAGAGGTTAAGGGAAATCGACCTGACGACACTGGAGGACAGGAGAGATAGAGGGGACATGATAACGACATATAAAATACTGAGAGGAATTGACAAGGTGGACAGAGACAGAATGTTCCAGAGATGGGACACAGCAACAAGGGGACACAGTTGGAAGTTGAAGACTCAGATGAATCACAGGGATGTTAGGAAATATTTCTTCAGTCACAGAGTGGTCGGGAAGTGGAATAGTTTAGGAAGCGATGTAGTGGAGGCAGGTTCCATACACACCTTTAAGAAGAGGTATGATAAAGCTCATGGCGCAGGGAGAGTGACCCAGTAGCGGCCAGTGAAGAGGCGGGGCCAGGAGCTATGTCTCGACCCATGCAACCACAACTAGGTGAGTACAACTAGGTGAGTACACACACACACACACACACACACACACACACACACACACTACACACACACACACACACCCGCACAAACACACACCCGCACACACACACACCCGCACACACACACACACACACACACACACTCGCACACACACACACACACACACACCCGCTCACACACACACACACACCCGCACACACACACACACACACACACACACACACACCCGCACACACACACACACACACACCCGACACACACACACACACACACACACACACACCGCACACACACACACACACACCCGCACACACACACACACACACACACACACACACACCCGCACACACACACACCCGCACACACACACACACACACACACACACACACACACACACACAACACCCCACACACACACACACACACACACACACACCCGCACACACACACACACACACACACACCCGCATAGACAAACATCAATTTCTCTTCTATCATTGTGCGGATCTTTGTAAATTGATTTAGATAAGTCTTAAAGACTCCCCAGAGCTCCACTCTTCAAGGGACGTACCATGATGCTGGCCAAGGGCTCTTGATCCAAGAAACTGTAGCTACCTCGGATCAAACCGGATTGCCTTGCATTTTTCAACTCCTGCATGATCCACTCAGGTTTAGCGCTCCACCGTGAATGCAAATATTATTACACCTACACTGTGGCAGTGTAGGTGTAATAACTAACACCTAGGTGTTGTCACGGTGGCAGTGTATGACACTCCTAGATGTTGTCACGGTGGCAGTGTGGGTGTAATAACTAACACCTAGGTGTTGTCACGGTGGCAGTGTAGGTGTAATAACTAACACCTAGGTGTTGTCACGGTGGCAGTGTGGAAGAAATAACTAACACCTAGGTGTTGTCACGGTGGCAGTGTGGGTGTAATAACTAACACCTAGGTGTTGTCATGATGGCAGTGAAGGTGTAATAACTAACACCTAGGTGTTGTCACAATGGCAGTGTAGGTGTAATAACTAACACCTAGGTGTTGTCACGGTGGCAGTGTGAATATAATGACTAACATCTAGGTGTTGTTACGGTGGCAGTGTATGACTAACACTTAGGTGTCGTCACGATTGCAGTGAATATGTAATAACTAACACCTAGGTGTTGTCACTGTGGCAGTGTAGGAGTAATAACTAGCATCTAGGTGTTGTCACGGTGGCAGTGTAGGTGTAATAACTAACACCTAGGTGTTGTCACTGTGGCAGTGTAGGAGTAATAACTAGCATCTAGGTGTTGTCACGGTGGCAGTGTAGGTGTAATAACTAACACCTAGGTGTTGTCACTGTGGCAGTGTAGGAGTAATAACTAGCATCTAGGTGTTGTCACGGTGGCAGTGTAGGTGTAATAACTAACACCTAGGTGTTGTCACGGTGGCAGTGTGGGTGTAATGACTATCACCTAGGTGTTGTCACGGTGGCAGTGTGGGTGTAATAACTAACACCTAGGTGTTGTCACGATGGCAGTGTAGGTGTAATAACTAACACCTAGGTTTTGTCACGGTGGCAGTGTGAATATAATGACTAACATCTAGGTGTTGTTACGGTGGCAGTGTATGACTAACACTTAGGTGTTGTCACGATGGCAGTGAAGGTGTAATAACTAACACCTAGGTGTTGTCACTGTGGCAGTGTAGGTGTAATAACTAACATCTAGGTGTTGTCACGGTGGCAGTGTAGGTGTAATAACTAACACCTAGGTGTTGTCACGGTGGCAGTGTGGGTGTAATGACTATCACCTATTTGTTGTCACGGTTTCAGTGTAGGTGTAATAACTAACATCTAGGTGTTGTCACGGTGGCAGTGTGGGTGTAATAACTAACACCTAGGTGTTGTCACGGTGGCAGTGTAGGTGTAATAACTAACACCTAGGTGTTGTCACGGTTTCAGTGTAGGTGTAATAACTAACATCTAGGTGTTGTCACGGTGGCAGTGTAGGTGTGATAACTAACACCTAGGTGTTGTCACGGTGGCAGTGTGGGTGTAATGACTATCACCTAGGTGTTGTCACGGTTTCAGTGTAGGTGTAATAACTAACATCTAGGTGTTGTCACGGTGGCAGTGTGGGTATACAACAACTAAGAGCTAAGTGTCGTCACGGTGGCAGTGACGGTGTTATGTTACACTGGTGTGTTACTGGGTCGTGCTCTAAGTCACAACTACACACACTCGTAATTATCACTTAACAAGGAAGAAATAATTGATTCCGTAATAGCCTGTCACTTGAACACTTTCCATCACTTGAACACTTTCCATCACTTGAACACTTTCCATCACTTGAACACTTTGTACATTGCTAACAATATGTGCAGGTGTTGTCAACACCTGACAACTGAACAATGAATAGTGAATATACTCAGTAACAGTGAATATACTCAGTAAGTGAATATACTCAGTTACAGTGAATATACTCAGTAACAGTGAATATACTCAGTAACAGTGAATATACTCAGTAACAGTGAATATACTCAGTAAGTGAATATACTCAGTTACAGTGAATATATTCAGTAACAGTGAATATACTCAGTAAGGGAATATACTCAGTTACAGTGAATATACTCAGTAACAGTGAATATACTCAGTAAGTGAATATACTCAGTTACAGTGAATATACTCAGTAAGTGAATATACTCAGTTACAGTGAATATACTCAGTAAGTGAATATACTCAGTAACAGTGAATATACTCAGTAAGTGAATATACTCAGTTACAGTGAATATACTCAGTAACAGTGAATATACTCAGTAACAGTGAATATACTCAGTTACAGTGAATATACTCAGTAACAGTGAATATACTCAGTAAGTGAATATACTCAGTTACAGTGAATATACTCAGTAACAGTGAATATACTCAGTAAGTGAATATACTCAGTTACAGTGAATATACTAAGTAACAGTGAATATACTCAGTAACAGTGAATATACTCAGTAAGTGAATATACTCAGTTACAGTAAATATACTCAGTTAAAGTGAATATACTCTGTAACAGTAAATATACTCAGTAACAGTGAATATACTCAGTAACAGTAAATATACTCAGTTAAAGTGAATATACTCTGTAACAGTAAATATACTCAGTAACAGTGAATATACTCAGTAACAGTAAATATACTCAGTAACAGTGAATATACTCAGTAACAGTGAATATACTCAGTAACAGTGAACATACTCAGTAACAGTGAATATACTCAGTAACAGTGAATATACTCAGTAACAGTGAATATACTCAGTTACAGTGAATATACTCAGTAACAGTGAATATACTCAGTAACAGTGAATATACTCAGTAACAGTGAATATACTCAGTAACAGTGAATATACTCAGTAACAGTGAATATACTCAGTAAAAGTAAACATACTCAGTAACAGTGAATATACTCAATAACAGTGAATATACTCAGTTACAGTGAATATACTCAGTAACAGTGAATATACTCAGTAACAGTGAATATACTCAGTAACAGTGAATATACTCAGTAACAGTGAATACCATCCCGAAATGCCTCGGCATGACAGTGGATTTCTTTGCCCTTGCAAATCAATATTGAAATTACACATTGTAAACTATGCATGGAAGTAGACTCCTCATATCATGTCAGTCACACATTGTAAACTATGCATGGAAGTAGACTCCTCATATCATGTCAGTCACACATTGTAAACTATGCATGGAAGTAGACTCCTTATATCATGTCAGTCACACATTGTAAACTATGCATGGAAGTAGACTCCTTATAACATGTCAGTCACACATTGTAAACTATACATGGAAGTAGACTCCTCATAACATGTCAGTCACACATTGTAAACTATGCGTGGAAGTAGACTCCTTATATCATGTCAGTCACACATTGTAAACTATACATGGAAGTAGACTCCTCATAACATGTCAGTCACACATTGTAAACTATGCGTGGAAGTAGACTCCTTATATCATGTCAGTCACACATTGTAAACTATGCGTGGAAGTAGACTCCTTATATCATGTCAGTCACACATTGTAAACTATACATGGAAGTAGACTCCTCATAACATGTCAGTCACACATTGTAAACTATGCGTGGAAGTAGACTCCTTATAACATGTCAGTCACACATTGTAAACTATACATGGAAGTAGACTCCTCATAACATGTCAGTCACACATTGTAAACTATGCGTGGAAGTAGACTCCTTATATCATGTCAGTCACACATTGTAAACTATGCGTGGAAGTAGACTCCTTATATCATGTCAGTCACACATTGTAAATTTTGCAAAGAAATAATTTTTTTTTTTTTTTTTTTTTTTAATTTACTTTTCTTCTTCTTTGTTTCTGCCTAAAGTGGTTGTACAACGTGGTTATTAGCACCGCCAAATTATATTGCAACATGCCACTTAAGTGTGTGTATAATGCTTGGTTAATGGAGGTTTGAAACCTATCGTCTTGACTATGGTGGTTCAGACTGCATCTGACCTTTTTCAACACCAAAGACTCGTCAATCCCTAAAATATTGATTAAAATTAAACTCTCAGCGTATATATATATACCGAGAGATATACATCTTCCGGTGTAAATAGCCTCTGTACTCACCTAATTGTGGTTGCAGGTGTCGATTCATAGCTCCTGGCCCTACCTCTTCACTGGTCTGTGTATGTGTAGGTTCGAACCTCGTAAGAGAACCTCATTGTATGGAACGACTTACCAACACTAACTGAACCATCCCTTCACCTCCCCCCCCCCCATCCCACAAAAGTCCGAGGGCCACAGCACTTCCCCAGCAGACGACCTAGGGTTATATACCACCTCTAGATGGCTCTGGTCACCGTGCACACAGCTGGCGGAGATGGTCGCAGGATTGTGGCTAGTCTCTCACATGCAGAATCAATATATATACGTGGTGGACACACGCAACAACTACAGCTGACGTGGTGGACACACGCAACAACTACAGCTGACGTGGTGGACACACGCAACAACTACAGCTGACGTGGGGGACACACGCAACAACTACAGCTGACGTGGTGGACACACGCAACAACTACAGCTGACGTGGTGGACACACGCAACAACTACAGCTGATGTGGTGGACACACGCAACAACTACAGCTGACGTGGTGGACACACGCAACAACTACAGCTGACGTGGTGGACACACGCAACAACTACAGCTGACGTGGTGGACACACGCAACAACTACAGCTGACGTGGTGGACACACGCTACAACTACAGCTGACGTGGTGGACACACGCAACAACTACAGCTGACGTGGTGGACACACGCAACAACTACAGCTGACGTGGGGGACACACGCAACAACTACAGCTGACGTGGTGGACACACGCACAACTACAGCTGACGTGGTGGACACACGCAACAACTACAGCTGAGTGGTGGACACACGCACAACTACAGCTGACGTGGTGGACACACGCAACAACTACAGCTGACGTGGTGGACACGCAACAACTACAGCTGAGTGACAACCAACTACAGCTGACGTGGTGGACACACGCAACAACTACAGCTGACGTGGTGGACACACGCAACAACTACAGCTGACGTGGTGGGGGTGCGGTCCAGCACACGCCAGTGTAAGCTACACTGATGGTTTGTCTTGGGACATCCTCAGTAATTAACCCTACGCTGTTATTAATACCAATATGATTGTTCTTCTTCTTCTTCTTCTTTTTCTTCTTCTTCCATATATGTGGTGCAACCAATCGTGACCTCCTGTTAGAACCTGTGTGTACTTAACGTGGCCTGAGGAAGTATGCAGGAGGAGGAGCAGCAGGAGGAGCAGCAGGAGGAGCAGAGGAGGAGGAGGAGCAGCAGGAGGAGGAAAACAATAAAAAAATCAATATATAAAAAGACAATATATAGAAGTAGCTTTCACTGGGAGAACGTTTAGCTCTGTATAGAGCTTTATCAAGTCATGAGATGGGCGAAACATCGTCCTAAGGAAAACCTGAGGTGTACATAGTGTGTGTGCCCGTACTTGTTGTTCTGACTTCTGTACCTCCACGACAGTAGGAAGAGAGAAGGAAGGAAGGAGGAGGAGGAGAAGGCGGAGGAGAGTAGACGAAAGAAAGAAGGAGGACGAAGAGAAGAGAAGGAAGAGAAGGGGTATAGAGAGGCGTGTTGGCTGAGTCATTGTATGTGGTGTGTCACACCAGCTGGTACTCACTACCATAACCTACCATCATCACTCTCTCTACACGTGTGTATGTATGTCATAACATCACAGTGAACAGGTGGTACGTACACAATGTGCACAATAACCACTGTGTATAATAGTGAGATTTCTCACATTCTCAAGAAAGTGATAATTATGCGAGGAATAACGAAAGCGATTGGAAGTTCACTATTTTTTCACAGTGGTTATTCTGCATGTATGTGTATGTATGTATGTATGTATGTATGTATGTATGTATGTATGTATGTATGTATGTATGTATGTATTACTAGATATATATAATGTAGTACGAATCTTTTCTCTCTCTTTCGTTGCTACTCACACTTCCAAAACAGATTTTCCACTCACTCTCCACATTCTCCTTTCGTTTGTGTTCTCTCCCCTTCCCTTGCCCTTACTGTCCTTTATCTCCCTCTCCTATTCTCCCCCTCCCCATCAGTTCCACCCCCTCTTCTTCTCATTGCCTGGCACCTACACCCCTCCCCTCCCCCACCCCCTACTACCACCCACATCAAAACAACAACTCAACTTGAGATCGGTTTAAGACTTTGGGTAAACAGTCCCCAAAAACCCACTTTCTTGGGGAAAGTTGTGTCGGGAGGACAAAGATCCTACTAAGAGGCCCAGGAGGAAAAAAATATAGTCTCTCAAGCTTAAAGTTTATAAATTAATTGCCTGGGAGGCGCTCTGTGGACGGTGATGGATAGTGTGGTACTAAAACTATTACTATCACTGTTGTGTGTTACTAATACTATTACTATCACTGTTGTGTTACTAAGACTATTACTATCACTGTTGTGTGTTACTAATACTATTACTATCACTGTTGTGTTACTAAGACTATTACTATCACTGTTGTGTTACTAAGACTATTACTATCACTGTTGTGTTACTAATACTATTACTATCACTGTTGTGTTACTAATACTATTACTATCACTGTTGTGTGTTACTAAGACTATTACTATCACTGTTGTGTGTTACTAAGACTATTACTATCACTGTTGTGTGTTACTAATACTATTACTATCACTGTTGTGTTACTAAGACTATTACTATCACTGTTGTGTTACTAAGACTATTACTATCACTGTTGTGTGTTACTAAGACTATTACTATCACTGTTGTGTGTTACTAAGACTATTACTATCACTGTTGTGTGTTACTAAGACTATTACTATCACTGTTGTGTGTTACTAAGACTATTACTATCACTGTTGTGTGTTACTAAGACTATTACTAACACTGTTGTAGGTGTTACTAAGACTATTACTAACACTGTTGTAGGTGTTACTAAGACTATTACTATCACTGTTGTAGGTGTTACTAAGACTATTACTATCACTGTTGTAGGTGTTACTAAGACTATTACTATCACTGTTGTAAGTGTTACTAAGACTATTACTATCACTGTTGTAGGTGTTACTAAGACTATTACTATCACTGTTGTAGGTGTTACTAAGACTATTACTATCACTGTTGTAGGTGTTACTGAGACTATTACTATCACTGTTGTGTGTTACTAAGACTTACTATCACTGTTGTAGGTGTTACTAAGACTATTACTATCACTGTTGTAGGTGTTACTAAGACTATTACTATCACTGTTGTAGGTGTTACTAAGACTATTACTATCACTGTTGTAGGTGTTACTAAGACTATTACTATCACTGTTGTAGGTGTTACTAAGACTATTACTATCACTGTTGTAGGTGTTACTAAGACTATTACTATCACTGTTGTAGGTGTTACTGAGACTGCTACAACCATCGCCACGACATAAGTGAGAGTTGGTAACCGTCAATCTATCTATCTCGCTGTCTATCAGAAAGCTTTTAACTTAATAATGGCTGGTAACGCCAAACTTCCCAGATCAACTTCCAGTGAGTTGAATATGCACACACACACACACACACACACACACACACACACACACACACACACACACACACACAAGAATTGAGAATAATACAAGAGAGTAAAAACAAAGTGAATAATGAGTGTAAATAGATGTGTTCTTGAAACAGAAAGGGAAGAACACAACCTTTCTGCCAAAGTGCAAAACGTTTACCACACTTCCTTCTTTTACACAGTCGAATTTACAAATTCAGAGCTGTTATTATACCTCAGCTTATTGTAAAAAAAAAAAAAAACACCAGACAAGTCTACGATATACTAACTCACCCTGGGATGTGACCCGCGATAGTTTCTAGCTATTTCTGGGGGGTTCTACCTCCAGGAATAGTTACTATCTGTCAGCCAACTGTCTATAACTACTAACTAGCCAGGCACTATGTAAAGAACAGAATGGTACAATACCGTGACTGGAACAATACACAAATAACCCGCAGATAGAATACAGAAACTTATGACGACGTTTCGGTCAGACTTGGTCCATAAACAAGCAGCACTATGTCAGTTGTAAATGGTACAAATGTAAGCGAAATGTCGTTATATGTTTGTGTTATGTACAGGCTAGCTGTGTAGTGTAAGTACTGTGTAGCACAGAGTACCAGCAGCTGGGTTATACCTGGAGTCATCATAACGCCTCATTATACCAGTATAATTAATCCAGGTAATATACATATACCACTGGTCCGCCGGCTTTCTACAACGGTACATTGAAAGGTAATATTCCATGTACCACTAGTCCACCGGCTTTCTGGAACGGTACATTAATAGGTAATATTACATGTACCACTGGTCCGCCGGCTTTCTGCAACGGTACATTAACAGGTAATACTCTTATTTGGCGTTGCGGTTTCTGTTTATTTGTTGTTGCTGTTGTTTTCGTGTTTGTTGGTGGTCAGCACTGCAGACACCAGCAGCCTGGGATCAATGAAGACACAACTGCTGCTTCACCAGGTATAGCCACGACTAGTGCAACATCAATACACATCACCAGTCCTCTCTCTTCCTCACACGTGTACATGCACAGGTGTACACGCGTACAGGAGTGGATTTAGCTGTGTTTTAAGCTCCATTGCTCAGCTCTTAGCTTGGGAAATAAGGTAAGAGTGTGTGGATGGGTGACGGTCCACGTGACCCAGACACACGCGAACTTCAAGAATCTCTTGAGACCTGAGTCAGTGGTGGTGCAGGGGTGTGTGTGTGTGTGTGTGTGTGTGTGTGTGTGTGTGTGTGTGTGTGTGTGTGTACTCACCTAATTGTACTCACCTAATTGTGGTTGCAGGGGTCGAGACTCAGCTCCTGGCCCCGCCTCTGCACTGTCCGCTACTGGGTCTCTGCTCTCCCTGCTCCGTGAGCTCTATCATACCTTGTCTTAAAACTATGTATGGTTCCCGCCTCCACTATATCGTTCGCTAAACTATTCCACTTCCTAACTACTCTATGGCTGAAGAATTGCTTCCTAACATCCCTCTGACTCATCTGAGTCTTCAGCTTCCAGTTGTGTCCCCTTGTTTCTGTGTTTCCTCTCTGGAACATCCTGTCACTATCTACCTTGTCGATTCCCCGCAGTATTTTGTATGTTGTTATCATGTCTCCTCTAACCCTTCTGTCCTCCAGTGTTGTTGTGTGTGTGTGTGTGTGTGTGTGTGTGTGTGTGTGTGTGTGTGTGTGTGTGTGTGTGTGTGTGTGTGTGTGTACTCACCTATTTGTGGTTGCAGGGGTCGATTCATAGCTCCTGGCCCCCGCCTCTTCACTGATTGCTACTAGGTCCTCTCTCTCCCTGCTCCATGAGCTTTATCAAAACTATGTATGGTTCCTGCCTCCACTACGTCACTTTCTAGGCTATTCCACTTCCTGACAACTCTATGACTGAAGAAATACTTCCTAACATCCCTTTGACTCATAGGAGTCTTCAACTTCCAACTGTGACCCCTTGTTTCTGTGTTCCCTCTCTGGAACATCTTGTCTCTGTCCACCTTATCTATTCCTCGCAGTATTTTATATGTCGTTATCATGTCTCCCCTAACCCTCCTGTCCTCTAGTGTCGTCAGGTCGATTTCCTTTAACCTTTCTTCGTAGGACAATCCCCTTAGCTCTGGGACTAGTCTTGTTGCAAACCTTTGCACTTTCTCTAGTTTCTTGACGTGCTTGACCAGGTGTGGGTTCCAAACTGTTGCTGCATACTCCAGTATGGGCCTGACGTATATGGTGTACAGAGTCTTGAACGATTCCTTAGTGAGGTATTGGAACGCTATTCTTAGGTTTGCCAGCCGCCCGTATGCTGCAGCAGTTATCTGATTGATGTGTGCCTCAGGAGATGTGCTCGGTATTATACTAACCCCAAGATCTTTTTCCTTGAGTGAGGTTTGCAGTCTTTGGCCACCTAGACTATACTCTGTCTGCGGTCTACTTTGCCCTTCCCCGATCTTCATGATTTTACATTTGGCAGGGTTAAATTCAAGGAGCCAGTTACTGGACCAGGCTTGTAGCCTGTCCAGGTCTCTTTGTAGTCCTGCCTGATCCTCAACTGATTTAATTCTTCTCATTAACTTCACATCATCTGCAAACAGGGACACTTCTGAGTCTATCCCTTCCGTTATGTCATTCACATATACCAAAAACAGTACCGGTCCCAGGACTGACCCTTGTGGAACCCCACTCGTCACAGGTGCCCACTCTGACACCTCGTCACGTACCATGACTCGTTGTTGCCTCCCTGTGGTTGTGTGTGTGTGTTAGTTACCATTTTGTCCTAGGCACATGTCGATTAGACACTAGGCCTGTTGTATGTGTGTGTGTGTGTAAGGAAACACTTCGAAATGTTTCCGCCCCGCTGGGAATTGAACCCGGGCCCTCCGTGCGTGAAGCGAGAGCTTTAGCCACCAGGCCACCGGGTGTGTGTGTGTGTGTGTGTGTGTACTTGGCCCCGCCTCTTCACTGATCGCTACTAGGTCCCCTCTCTTTCCCTGCTCCATCAGCTTTATCATACCTCGTCTTAAAACTATGTATGAATCCTGCCTCCACTACATCACTTGCCAGACTATTCCACTTCCTGACAACTCTATGACTGAAGAAATACTTCCTAACATCCCTTTGACTCATCTGATTCTTCAACTTCCAATTGTGACCCCTTGTTTCTGTGTCCCATCTCTGTAACATCCTGTCTATCCCTGCCATCATGTCATTCACATATACCAAAAATAGCACTGGTCCTAGGACTGACCCCTGTGGGACCCCGCTCGTCACAGGCGCCCACTCTGATACCTCATCACGTACCATGACTCGTTGTTGCCTCCCTGTCAGGTATTCTCTGATCGATTGCAGTGCCCTTCCTGTTATACGTGCCTGATCCTCTAGTTTCTGCACTAATCTCTTGTTAGGAACTGTATCGAAGGCCTTCTTGCAGTCCAAGAAAATGCAATCAACCCACCCCTCTCTCTCGTGTCTTACTTCTGTTACCTTGTCATAAAACTCCATGAATCCATGCTGGTTGTCTTTTATAATCTTGTTCTGTTCCAGGTGCTCTACCACTCTCCTCCTGATAATCTTCTCCATGACTTTGCATACTATAAGCGTCACTGACACTGGTCTATAGTTTAGTGCCTCGTTTCTGTTTCCTTTCTTAAAAATGGGGACTACATTGCCGTCTTCCATACTTCAGGTAATTGCCCAGTCTCAAGGAATGTTGAAAATTGTGGTTAGTGGCACACACAACGTCTCTGCTCCCTCTCTAAGGACCCACGGGGAGATGTTGTCAGGTCCCACCGCCTTTGAGGTATCAAGGTCACTTAGCAGATTCTTCACCTCCTCCTCAGATGTGTGTATTTCATCCAGCATTTGTTGGTGTCCCCCTCTGTTCTGTCTTCCCAGAGTCCTTTCTGTCTCAACTGTAAATACTTCCTTAAATCTCGTGTTGAGTTCCTCACATACCTCTTGATCGTTTCTTGTGAGTCCCCACCTTCCTTCCTCAGCCTGATTACCTGGTCTTTGACTGTTGTCTTCCTCCTAATGTGACTATACAGCAGTTTCGGGTCAGACTTGACTTTCGATGCTATGTTGTTTTCGTACTGTCGCTGGGCCTCCCTTCTTATCTGTGCATACTCGTTTCTGGCTCTTCGACTAATCTCTTTATTTTCCTGGGTCCTTTGCCTTCTGTACTTTTTCCATTCTCTAGTGCACTTAGTTTTTGCCTCCTTCGGGTATACCAAGGGCTCGTTCTGGTCTTCCCATTATTTCTGTTGCCTTTGGGAAAAACCTTTCCTCTGCCTCCTTGCATTTTGTTGTTACGTATTCCATCTTTTCGTTTACTGACTTTCCTACCAATTTTCTGTCCCACTGAACCTCCAGCAGGAAGGTCCTCATACCTGTGTAGTCCCCCCTTTTATAGTTTGGCTTTTCCCATTCTACTCCTGTTACCCTCTCCACTTGTAACACTACTATGTATTCAAAGCTCAGAACCACGTGATCACTAGCTCCAAGGGGTCTTTCATATGTGATGTCCTCATTATCTGAGCTCCTCAGGGCGAACACGAGGTCCAGTCTTGCTGGTTCATCCTTCCCTCTCTCTCTGGTAGTGTCCTTAACATGTTGATGCATGAGGTTTTCCAGTACCACATCCATCATCTTGGCTCTCCATGTTTCGGGAACCCCATGTGGCTCCAGGTTTTCAAAGTCAATTTCCCTGTGGTTGAAGTCGCCCATAACCAGTATCTTTGCTCTACTCGAGTGAGCTCTTCTGGCCACCTCAGCCAGTGTGTCTACCATTGCTCTGTTGCTCTCTTCATATTCCTCTCTTGGTCTCCTGCAGTTCTGTGGTGTGTGTGTGCGTGTGTGTGTGTAAGGAAACACTTCGAAATGTTTCCGCCCCGCCGGGAATTGAACCCGGGCCCTCCGTGCGTGAAGCGAGAGCTTTAGCCACCAGGCCTCCGGGGCTGTGTGTGTGTGTGTGTGTACTCACCTAGTTGTGGTTGCAGGGGTCGATTCATAGCTCCTGTGTATGTGCGTGTGTGTGTGCATGTGTGTGTATGTGTGTGTGCGTGCGTGTGTGTGCGTATGTACTCACCTAATTGTACTCACCTAATTGTGGTTGCAGGGGTCGAGACTCAGCTCCTGGCCCCGCCTCTTCTCTGTCCGCTACTGGGTCTCTGCTCTCCCTGCTCCATGAGCTTTATCATACCTTGTCTTAAAACTATGTGTGTGTGTGTGTGTGTGTGTGTGTGTGTGTGTGTGTGTGTGTGTGTGTGTGTGTGTGTGTGTGTGTGTGTATGTGTGCGTGTGTGTGTGTGGGGGGTAAAAGTCTACTGCCGCAATGCCGGACCGCCCACACCTCTCACCCCGCCCACACCCCTCACCCATTCCACTCAACCAGCAAGGAACAGTTTACTCTTTCTCTCTCTATATATAAAAGGTATCTCTCGTTCTTTGTATCTGGTGAAGAGGACCTCAGCTGCAGGATATTATACACACACACACAAGGTTTGCAACAAGGTTAGTTCCAGAGCTAAGGGGAATGTCCTATGAGAAAAGGTTAAGGGAAATCTGCCTGACGACACTGGAGGACAGGAGAGTTAGGGGAGACATGATAACGACATACAAAATGCTGCGAGGAATTGACAAGGTGGACAAAAACAGGATGTTCCAGAGATGGGACATAGAAACAAGGGATCACAATTGGAAGTTGAAGACTCAGATGAGTCACAGTGATGATAGGAAGTAATTCTTTAGTCATAGAGTTGTCAGAAAGTGGAATAGTTTGGCAAGTGATGTAGTGGAGGCAGGAACCATACATAGTTTTAAGACGAGGTATGATAAAACTCATGGAGCAGGGAGAGAGAAGACCTAGTAGCGGTCAGCGAAGAGGCGGGGCCAGGAGCTATGTCTCGACCCTGCAATTACAAATAGGTGAGTATACACACACACACACACACAATATATATATATATATATATATATATATATATATATATATATATATATATATATATATATATATATATATATATATATATATATATATATATATATATATATATGTCGTGCCGATTAGGTAAAACTGGTCAATTAGCAAGAACTCATCTAAAATTAAGTCCTTTCTAAAATTTTCTCTTATACGTTTAAAGATATATTTTTTCATTTATGTTAATGTAAGAATTTATAATTTTGTACCAAGAGAAACTTTGAAAACCTACCTAACCTTATTTCAACAAGCGCAATTTAATTTAGCCTAACCCAACTAAATATATTTTAGATACGTTAACATTAATTTAATAATAAACAAACACAATGAAATATATTTTTTTCGTTATGTTCAGAATGATTTTGGCGAAATTATTGCATACACAAATTTTCACTTGTCTTATATAGCAAGGTGAGCGTTGCTATTTAAGCCAAAATCGCAAGTTTTACCTAATCGGCACGACATATATATATATATATATATATATATATATATATATATATATATATATATAGCGCAATGCACCACACAGAAATAAACAGGTATATATAGAGAAAGATCGCAGTCAGCAGGATTCGAACCCACGTCAGAGGAGGCTGGCAAGGTCCCCAAGTAAAGCTCTGTGAATGAATGGTTCAGAGAACCGACGAGTTGGTAAATTAGACACATATGCAACACTTGGGTATCTTTATTGAGGAAACGTTTCGCCACACAGTGGCTTCATCAGTCCATACAAGGAGAATCGTGAAGAACAGGAGGAGTGTGAGGTTGTCAGGCCCTCACACTCCTCCTGTTCTTCACGATTCTCCTTGATGGACTGATGAAGCCACTGTGTGACGTTCTCAATAAAGATACCCAAGTGTTGCATATGTGTCTAATTTACCAAGTAAAGCTCTGAACCACTTAGCCACAGATGCCTCATAAGCTAGGCAACCTCTTTTATAAGTCATTTTTCACAAACGGGCGAAATTATTTACAAACATTATTTCTCGATCCACAGCATCACAGTCCACAGCATCACAGTCCACAGCATCACAGTCCACAGCATCACAGGTCACAGCATCACAGTCCACAGCATCACAGTCCACAGCATCACAGTCCACAGCATCACAGTCCACAGCATCACAGTCCACAACATCACAGTTCACAGCATCACAGTTCACAGCATCACAGTCCACAGCATCACAGTCCACAGCATCACAGTCCACAGCATCACAGTCCACAGCATCACAGTCCACAGCATCACAGTCCACAGCATCACAGTCCACAACATCACAGTTCACAGCATCACAGTCCACAGCATCACAGTCCACAGCATCACAGTCCACAGCATCACAGTTCACAGCATCACAGTTCACAGCATCACAGTCCACAGCATCACAGTTCACAGCATCACAGTCCATAGCATCGCAGTCCACAGCATCACAGTCCACAACATCACAGTCCACAACATCACAGTTCACAGCATCACAGTCCACAGCATCACAGTCCACAGCATCACAGTCCACAGCATCACAGTTCACAGCATCACAGTCCACAGCATCACAGTTCACAGCATCACAGTCCACAGCATCACAGTTCGCAGTACGATAGTCGATCTGTCTTTTCTTATCTGGGGGTACAAAAGTCTTAATAAACCAAGATAACTGGCCTGTGCTATCTCTGGTACGTCATGATAACTTAAGATAGCTAGCCAGTGCTATCTTTTCTCTGGTACATCATGATAACTTAAGATAGCTAGCCGGTGCTATCTTATCTCTGGTACATCATGATAACTTAAGATAGCTAGCCGGTGCTATCTTATCTCTGGTACATCATGATAACTTAAGATAGCTAGCCGGCGATATCTTATCTCTGGTACATCATGATAACTTAAGATAGCTAGCCGGTGCTATCTTATCTCTGGTACATCATGATAACTTAAGATAACTAGCCGGTGCTATCTTATCTCTGGTACATCATGATAACTTAAGATAGCTAGCCGGTGCTATCTTATCTCTGGTACATCATTATAACTTAAGATAGCTAGCCGGTGCTATCTTATCTCTGGTACATCATGATAACTTAAGATAGCTAGCCGGTGCTATCTTATCTCTGGTACATCATGATAACTTAAGATAGCTAGCCGGTGCTATTTTATCTCTGGTACATCATGATAACTTAAGATAGCTAGCCGGTGCTATCTTATCTCTGGTACATCATGATAACTTAAGATAGCTAGCCGGTGTTATCTTATCTCTGGTACATCATGATAACTTAAGATAGCTAGCTGGTGCTATCTTATCTCTGGTACATCATGATAACTTAAGATAGCTAGTGCTATCTTATCTCTGGTACATCATGATAACTTAAGCTAGCTAGCCGGTGCTATCTTATCTCTTGTACATCATGATAACTTAAGATAGCTAGCCGGTGTTAACTTATCTCTGGTACATCATGATAACTTAAGATAGCTAGCCAGTGCTATCTTATCTCTGGTACATCATGATAACTTAAGATAGCTAGCCGGTGCTATCTTATCTCTGGTACATCATGATAACTTAAGATAGATAGCCGGTGCTATCTTATCTCTGGTACATCATGATAACTTAAGATAGCTAGCCGGTGCTATTTTATCTCTGGTACATCATGATAACTTAAGATAGCTAGCCGGTGTTATCTTATCTCTGGTACATCATGATAACTTAAGATAGCTAGCTGGTGCTATCTTATCTCTGGTACATCATGATAACTTAAGATAGCTAGTGCTATCTTATCTCTGGTACATCATGATAACTTAAGCTAGCTAGCCGGTGCTATCTTATCTCTTGTACATCATGATAACTTAAGATAGCTAGCCGGTGCTATCTTATCTCTGGTACATCATGATAACTTAAGATAGCTAGCCGGTGCTATCTTATCTCTGGTACATCATGATAACTTAAGATAGCTAGCCAGTGCTATCTTATCTCTGGTACATCATGATAACTTAAGATAGCTAGCCGGTGTTAACTTATCTCTGGTACATCATGATAACTTAAGATAGCTAGCCAGTGCTATCTTATCTCTGGTACATCATGATAACTTAAGATAGCTAGCCGGTGCTATCTTATCTCTGGTACATCATGATAACTTAAGATAGATAGCCGGTGCTATCTTATCTCTGGTACATCATGATAACTTAAGATAGCTAGCCGGTGCTATTTTATCTTGTAAACATGATAACTAGATAGCTAGCCGGTGCTATCTTATCTGTAATCATGATAACTTAAGATAGCTAGCCGGTGCTATCTTATCTCTGGTACATCATGATAACTTAAGATAGCTAGCCGGTGCTATTTTATCTCTGGTACATCATGATAACTTAAGATAGCTAGCCGGTGCTATCTTATCTCTGGTACATCATGATAACTTAAGATAGCTAGCCGGTGCTATCTTATCTCTGGTACATCATGATAACTTAAGATAGCTAGCCGGTGCTATCTTATCTCTGGTACATCATGATAACTTAAGATAGCTAGCCGGTGTTATCTTATCTCTGGTACATCATGATAACTTAAGATAGCTAGCCGGTGTTATCTTATCTCTGGTACATCATGATAACTTAAGATAGCTAGCCGGTGTTATCTTATCTCTGGTACATCATGATAACTTAAGATAGCTAGCCGGTGCTATCTTATCTCTGGTACATCATGATAACTTAAGATAGCTAGCCAGTGCTATCTTATCTCTGGTACATCATGATAACTTAAGATAGCTAGCCGGTGCTATTTTATCTCTGGTACATCATGATAACTTAAGATAGCTAGCCGGTGCTATCTTATCTCTGGTACATCATGATAACTTAAGATAGCTAGCCGGTGTTATCTTATCTCTGGTACATCATGATAACTTAAGATAGCTAGCCGGTGCTATCTTATCTCTGGTACATCATGATAACTTAAGATAGCTAGCCGGTGTTATCTTATCTCTGGTACATCATGATAACTTAAGATAGCTAGCCGGTGCTATCTTATCTCTGGTACATCATGATAACTTAAGATAGCTAGCCGGTGTTATCTTATCTCTGGTACTTCATGATAACTTAAGATAGCTATCCGGTGGTATCTTATCTCTGGTACATCATGATAACTTAAGATAGCTAGCCGGTGCTATCTTATCTCTGGTACATCATGATAACTTAAGATAGCTAGCTGGTGTTATCTTATCTCTGGTACATCATGATAACTTAAGATAGCTAGCCGGTGTTATCTTATCTCTGGTACATCATGATAACTTAAGATAGCTAGCCGGTGCTATCTTATCTCTGGTACATCATGATAACTTAAGATAGCTAGCCGGTGTTATCTTATCTCTGGTACATCATGATAACTTAAGATAGCTAGCCAGTGCTATCTTATCTCTGGTACATCATGATAACTTAAGATAGCTAGCCGGTGTTATCTTATCTCTGGTACATCATGATAACTTAAGATAGCTAGCCGGTGTTATCTTATCTCTGGTACATCATGATAACTTAAGATAGCTAGCCGGTGTTATCTTATCTCTGGTACATCATGATAACTTAAGATAGCTAGCCGGTGTTATCTTATCTCTGGTACATCATGATAACTTAAGATAGCTAGCCGGTGTTATCTTATCTCTGGTACATCATGATAACTTAAGATAGCTAGCCAGTGCTATCTTATCTCTGGTACATCATGATAACTTAAGATAGCTAGCCGGTGTTATCTTATCTCTGGTACATCATGATAACTTAAGATAGCTAGCCGGTGTTATCTTATCTCTGGTACATCATGATAACTTAAGATAGCTAGCCGGTGTTATCTTATCTCTGGTACATCATGATAACTTAAGATAGCTAGCCGGTGCTATCTTATCTCTGGTACTTCATGATAACTTAAGATAGCTAGCCGGTGTTATCTTATCTCTGGTACATCATGATAACTTAAGATAGCTAGCCGGTGCTATCTTATCTCTGGTACATCATGATAACTTAAGATAGCTAGCCGGTGTTATCTTATCTCTGGTACATCATGATAACTTAAGATAGCTAGCCGGTGCTATCTTATCTCTGGTACATCATGATAACTTAAGATAGCTAGCCGGTGTTATCTTACTGCGATAATCATCACCTTCTACATCAATAAAGGAAACAAACACGAAGTTAATTACCTTTGATTATTTGCATTAATTCTTAATCAATAATTACCGCCACTTTAACAGCACAGGAATAAAAATAATGATGGTTCGTTATTAATGTTAATGTGTTTATTAAGCTGGGCTGGAATTTTTCAAAAGCATTTTATGCAACATTAATTGCCGTAAGGAATTAACTGGTATTTTTATGTGTGTGTGTGTGTGTGTACTCACCTAATTGTGGTTGCAGGGGTCGAGACTCAGCTCCTCGCCCCGCCTCTTCGCTGTCTGCTACTGGGTCTCCGCTCTCCCTGCTCCATGAGCTTTATCATACCTTGTTAAATTAGACACATATGCAACACTTGGGTATCTTTATTGAGGAAACGTTTCGCCACACAGTGGCTTCATCAGTCCAATACAAAGTAGAAAGGTGTAAGGAGAGGAGGAGTTTGAGGTTATCAGTCCCTCGGCCTGTTGCATATGTGTCTAATTTAACAACTTGTCGGTTCTCTGAACCATTCATCTACATCCTGTCTGACACAGCAACTTCTTGGGATCTTGATACAAAGGGATTCTTCAACATTTGTCCAAACCTTTGGACAAGGACTTACTTCGACTAGTGGTTGATACCACTATGACCTGCCTCCTCCTGCTGCATCTCACCTGATTACAGGATATAAGCCACCTCTACGGCCTTGTGCTACACTTCTAACAAGATTGATGGACTGAACACATCGACTCCAGGCCGAGGGACTGATAACCTCAAACTCCTCCTCTCCTTACACCTTTCTACTTTGTATTGGACTGATGAAGCCACTGTGTGGCGAAACGTTTCCTCAATAAAGATACCCAAGTGTTGCATATGTGTCTAATTTAACAACTTGTCGGTTCTCTGAACCATTCATCTACATTTTATCATACCTTGTCTTAAAACTATGTATGGTTCCTGCCTCCACTATATCTTTCTCTAGACTATTCCACTTCCTGACTACTCTGTGGCTGAAGAAATGCTTCCTAACATCCCTTTGACTCATCTGAGTCTTCAGCTTCCAGTTGTGTCCCCTTGTTTTTGTGTTCCCTCTCTGGAACATCCTGTCACTGTCTACCTTGTCAATTCCCCGCAGTATTTTGTATGTCGTTATCATGTCTCCTCTGACCTAGATTATACTCTATCTGCGGTCTTCTTTGCCCTTCCCCGATCTTCATGACTTTACATTTTGCAGGGTTAAATTCAAGGAGCCATTTACTGGACCAGGCTTGTAGCCTGTCCAGGTCTCTTTGTAGTCCTGCCTGATCCTCGACTGATTTAATTCTTCTCATTAACTTCACATCATCTGCAAACAGGGACACTTCTGAGTCTATCCCTTCCGTTATGTCATTCACATATACCAAAAACAGTACAGGTCCTAGGACTGACCCTTGTGGAACCCCACTCGTCACAGGTGCCCACTCTGACACCTCGTCACGTACCATGACTCGTTGTTGCCTCCCTGTCAGATATTCTCTGATCCATTGCAGTGCCTTTCCTGTTACGTGTGCCTGATCCTCTAGCTCTTGCATTAACCTCTTGTGAGGAACTGTGTTGAACGCCTTCTTGCAGTCCAAGAAAATGCAGTCTATCCACCCCTCTCTCTCGTGTCTTACTTCTGTTACCTTGTCATAAAACTCCAGCAGGTTTGTGACACAGGATTTTCCTTCCCTGAAACCGTGCTGTTTGTCGTTTATAAGCTTGTGTCTTTCTAGGTGCTCCACCACTCTACTCCTGATGATCTTCTCCATGACTTTGCATACTATACACGTCAGTGACACAGGTCTGTAGTTTAATGCCTCGTGTGTGTCTCCTTTCTTAAAAATTGGGACTACATTTGCCATCTTCCACACCTCAGGTAGTTGCCCAGTTTCAATGGAAGTGTTGAAGATTTTTGTTAGTGGCACACTTAACATCTCTGCTCCCTCTCTAAGGACCCACGGAGAAATGTTGTCAGCTCCCACCGCTTTTGAGGTATCGAGTTCACATAACAGCTTCTTCACCTCCTCCTTGGTTGTGTGTATTTCATCCAGCACTTGTTGGTATACCTCTCTATTCTGAATTTCTGGAGTCCTTCCTGTCTCCTCTGTAAATACTTCTTTAAATCTCATGTTGAGCTCCTCACATACCTCTTGGTCGTTTCTTGTGAACTCCCCACCTTCCTTCCTCAGCCTGATTACCTGGTCCTTGACTGTTGTTTTCCTCCTGATGTGGCTGTTCAACAGCTTTGGGTCAGACTTGACTTTTGATGCTATATCATTTTCGTATTGTCGCTGAGCCTCCCTACTTACCTGTGCATATTCGTTTCTGGCTCTTCGGTTAATCTCTTTATTTTCCTGGGTCCATTGTCTTCTGTACTTTTTTCATTCTCTAGTGCACTTAGTTTTTGCCTCCCTACACCTTTGGGTGAACCAAGGACTCGTTCTGGTCTTCCCGTTACTTCTGTTTCCCTTGGGGACAAACCTCTCCTCTGCCTCTTTGCATTTGGTTGTCACATATTCCATCATTTCTTTTACTGGAAGTTCCTCATGCCTGTGTAGTTCCTCCTTTTGTAGTTTCTATTCTCCCTTCCTATTCCTGCTCCCCTCTCCACTTGTAGCTCAACTATATAATCAAAACGCAGAACCAAATGATCACTAGATCCAAGGGGCCTTTCATACGTGATATCCTCGATGTCCGAACTACTCAAGGTGAATACTAGGTCCAGTCTTGCTGGATCATCCCCACCTCTCTCTCTGGTAGTGTCTCTAACATGTTGATGCATGAGGTTTTCCAGTACCACATCCATCATCTTGGCTCTCCATGATTCAGGAACTCCATGGGGCTACAGGTTTTCCCAGTCAATCTCCTTGTGATTGAAATCACCCATAACTAGTAACTTTGCTCGCCCCATGTGGGCTCTTCTGGCGACCTCGGCTAGTGTGTCTACCATTGCTCTGTTGCTCTCGTCGTATTCATCTCTTGGCCTTCTGCAATTCTGTGGCGGGTTGTACATTACAGCAATTACCATTTTATGGCTCTTAGACTGAATTGTTCCTACTATGTAATCCCTTTCGCCCATTCCATCCATTCCTTCCACTTCCTCAAATCCTCACCGGTTCTTAATGAGCAGTGCAACTCCTCCTCCCCCTCTGCTCTCTCTATCTTTCCTGAGGATTTGATATCCGGCAGGAAAGATTGTATCTGTTATCATCCTGGTGTGTTTCGTTTCTGTGAGTGCTATTATGTCTGGGGTTGTCTTCTTTATTCTTTCATGCCACTCCTCACATTTATGTGTGTGTGTGAGTGTGTGTGTGAGTGTGTGTGTGTGTGTGTGTGTGTGTGTGTGTGTGTGTGTGTGTGTGTGTACTCACCTATTTGTACTCACCTATTTGTGGTTGCAGGGGTCGATTCATAGCTCCTGGCCCTGCCTCTTCACTGATTGCTACTAGGTCCTCTCTCTCCCTGCTCCATGAGCTTTATCAAACCTCGTCTTAAAACTATGTATGGTTCCTGCCTCCACTACGTCACTTTCTAGGCTATTCCAATTCCTGACAACTCTATGACTGAAGAAATGCTTCCTAACATCCCTTTGACTCATAGGAGTCTTCAACTTCCAACTGTGACCCCTTGTTTCTGTGTCCCCTCTCTGGAACATCTGGAACACTGCAGCAGGCCTGTTGGCCCATACTAGGCAGGTCCTTCACATTCCATCCCACTAACAAGATATTTGTTCAACCCAATCTTAAATGCTACCCAAGAAATAAGCTTTGATAATTCTATTTACTCATGTGCAATTCCCACTCAAATCCAACCCCTCTCACTCATGAATTTATCCAACCTAAATTTGAAACTAACCAAGCTCCTAGCTTCAATAACCCTACTAGGCAGACTGTTCCACTCATCAACTACCCTATTTCCAAACCAATACTTTCCTATATCCTTTCTAAATCTAAACTTATCTAACTTGAATCCATTATTGCGGGTTCTCTCTTGGAGAGATATCCTCAATACCTTATTTATATCCCCTTTGTTAATACCCATTTTCCACTTGTATACCTCGATCATGTCTCCCCTCATTCTACGTCTTACAAGTGAATGTAATTTTAGGCTCTTCAATCTTTCTTCGTAAGGAAGATTTCTAATGCTATGTATTAATTTAGTCATTCTACGCTGAATGTTTTTTAACGAATTTATGTCCATTCTGTAATATGGAGACCAGAACTGAGCTGCGTAATCTAGGTGAGGCCTTACTAACGATGTATAAAGCTGTAATATAACCTCTGGACTTCTGTTGCTTACACTTCTTGATATAAATCCCAGTAATCTATTTGCCTTATTACGTACGCTTAGGCATTGCTGTCTTGGTTTAAGGTTGCTGCTTACCATCACCCCCAAGTCCTTCTCGCAATCTGTATGGCTAAGTTCTACGTTATTTAACTTATAAGTGCTTGGGTTATGGACACTCCCGAGCTTCAGAACCTTGCATTTATCTACATTGAACTGCATCTGCCACTTTTCTGACCACGAATTAAGTTTGTCTAAATCTTCCTGAAGTTCTATGACATCTATGTTTGAATCAATTATCCTACCTATCTTCGTGTCGTCGGCGAATTTGCTCATATCACTAGTAATTCCCTCGTCAAGGTCATTGATATATATTATAAATAACAACGGGCCTAAGACTGATCCCTGTGGAACACCACTTGTTACAGACCCCCACTCGGATTTAACCCCATTTATGCACACTCTCTGCTTCCTATTGGTGAGCCATGACTTGATCCATGACAGCACTTTTCCCCCAATGCCATGAGCTGCCACTTTCTTTAACAGTCTCTGGTGCGGTACTCTATCAAAAGCTTTACTAAAGTCTAAATAAACAATATCGAATTCTTTATCCTGATCAACAGCCTCAAAAGCTTTACTGAAGAAGGTTAATAAATTAAATAGGCAGGAACGGCCCCTCGTGAATCCATGCTGAGTATCATTAATCAAATTATGGTTATCTAGATGGCTTCTAATAATATCAGCTATAATTGACTCTAGTAATTTGCCTACGTCTGCCAACATCGTTGCCTCCAGCACTGAGACAGATAATAGGATTGCTCCCATTTCCTCTCATGATGTCGTCCAGACGGCTAACAATATCCTGCATCCCAGCCCCTGGATAACATACCCTCTGCCTCCTATTCCTATCCTTTAGACAAAATTCCCTATCCATAAACCTAATCTGACTATCCCCAACTAAAAAAATGTTCTTACCTCGATTGGTGGTATGCATGGCGTTCTCGACGGTCTTTGTAGAGATGGTCATCGCTGGGATGTCTTCACATTCGTCTGATAACAAGGAAAAAGAGTTGCTGGTTTTCACAGCAGTCTCCTGGACCTTCTTCAACTTCAGCTTCATCCCTTCAGAACCGACTAACATCCATTCGTTGGTCTGATCATCGGCGACATTGTTCCGGGGATAATCCTTGCATATACCCTTCAATCGTTGAATTTCTCTTCTAGCTTCCGTTAATTCCGCCTTAAGTTGGAGATATAGCTGTTCGTAGTCGAGGGAAACCATCATCCAATCTCAGGTAGCTAAGAACGGAAGCACAGTAGAAAAGTCTCCACAGAGAGTACACTAGACACGTCCTCACGATTGAAAATATTGTAGCAGACGAGGGCATAGTCACTGGGTAACTTCAAATTTCGGTTGGATAAACACATGAGTGAGAGGGGTTGGATTTGAGTGGACTTGCACATGAGTAAATATAATTATCAAAGCTTATTGGGTAGCGTTGAAAATTGGGTTAGTCAAATTTTCTGTTAGTGGGATAGATTGTGAAGGACTTGCCTAGTATGGGCCAACAGGCCTACTGCAGTGTTCCTCCTTTCTTATCTTCTTATGTAATAACGAGAGAAGAATAACATTGGCACTCAAATATTGCTTTTTTTCAGAGTAAAACAGTTCTCCCTTTTTTTTTTACCTCGCCAGCACTTCCTGTGTCTAATCCATTTCCTGCTCTTCTTGCCCCTAAGTATTGTCTGCAGCACCTGCCCAGTGACTCCATCCTGGTGAAACCACACTCCAGGCAAATCCTCTTCCGCATGGTCTTCTAAAATCTAATTCTAATTTGCACATTAGTCTAATCCTGTGAAGGAATACTGACAGTGTTGTAACAGTCACACTGTCACGTTGTGAGGTTCTACTGACAGTGTTGTAACAGTCACACTGTCACGTTGTGAGGGTTTTACTGACAGTGTTGTAACAGTCACACTGTCACGTTGTAGGTTCTACTGACAGTGTTGTAACAGTAGTACTACATGTACTACTACAGGAAGTAGTAGTACTACATGTACTACTACAGGAAGTAGTAGTACTACATGTACTACTACAGGAAGTAGTAGTACTACATGTACTACTACAGGAAGCAGTAGTACTACATGTACTACTACAGGAAGCAGTAGTACTACATGTACTACTACAGGAAGTAGTAGTACTACATGTACTACTACAGGAAGTAGTAGTACTACATGTACTACTACAGGAAGTACTAGTACTACATGTACTTATCTTGTTCCACTGTGTAGCTTCTTGTCTTAAGTCTGTGTATACACTGATTAGGATCCTGGTGGGCGAAACGTCTCTCAGATGAAGATACTAAAATGTAGCACATTAATATTAACCTAGTTAATCAGTGATGGTGGTAGTGATGGTGGCGGTAGTGGTGGTGGTAGTAGTGGTGGTAGTAGTGGTGGTGGTGGTAGTAGTGGTGGTTGTGGTAGTAGTGGTAGTGGTGGTAGTGGTGGTAGTAGTGGTGGTGGTGGTAGTAGTGGTAGTGGTGGTAGTGGTGGTAGTAGTGGTGGTGGTGGTGGTGGTAGTAGTGGTGGTAGTAGTGGTAGTGGTGGTAGTGGTGGTAGTAGTGGTGATGGTGGTAGTAGTGGTAGTGGTGGTGGTCGTAGTAGTAGTGGTGATGGTGGTAGTAGTAATGGTGGGGTGGTAGTAGCGGTGGTTGCAGTGATGGTAGTGGTGGTAGTGGTTGTTGTGGTGGTGGTAGTGGTGGTGGTGGTGGTGTTTGTGGTGTTTGTGGTGTTTGTGGTGGTGGTAGTGGTTTTGGTGTGGTTGTGGTGGTAGTGGTGGTGTTTGTGGTGGTGGTGGTAGTGGTTGTGGTGGTGGTGGTAGTGGTGGTGGCGCTGGTGGTAGTGGTGGTGGTTTGTAGCGGTGGTGGCGCTGGCGGTGGTGGTGGTGGCCTTGGTAGTGGTGGTGTTGGTAGTGGTGGTAGTGGTGGCGGTGGTGGTAGTGGTAGTGGTAGTGGTTGTGGTGGCGCTGGTGGTAGTGGTGGTGGTAGCGCTGGCGGTGGTGGTGGTGGCGCTGGTGGTAGTGGTGGTGTTAGTAGTGGTGGTAGTGGTGGCGGTGGTGGTAGTGGTTGTGGTGGCGCTGGTGGTGGTGGTTGGACCTTTGGTAGTGGTGGTGGTGGCGCTGGTGGTAGTGGTAGTGGTGGTTGTGGCGCTGGTGGTGGTGGCGCTGGTGGCGGCGGTGGTTACCAGGTGAAGGAGGCCAGCTAAAAGTAAACTTTACTTTCGGCCTTTGTGCCCCCCCACCACCCCACTCCCCATCACCCTGCACCACCACCATCATTTACCTCCACCACCACTACCCCTCCACCACCACTACTCCACCACACTCTCCACCACCCCCCTACTACTACCACCACCATCCACCACCACCACCACTCCCCCCCACTACCCACCACCACCACCACACTACCACGCCTGATATTTAAAAGGAAGTTTTTGGCTGAGCACTCCGCAGTCAGGTCCCAGACCAACCTGGCTGAATAGGCACTGACATGTGTAACTTATCAGTTCCACTGGAAGACAACATGTTTTGACCTTCCATTTTGGCCATCCCAAAAGACATGTCATAGAGTCCAGTAGTTAGAAGAGGCAGGCGCGACCATCCAAGACCATGTCATAGAAGTCCAGTAGTTAGAAGAGGCAGGCGCGACCATCCAAGACCATGTCATAGAAGTCCAGTAGTTAGAAGAGGCAGGCGCGACCACCCAAAGAACCATGTCATAGTAGTCCAGTAGTTACAAGAGGCAGGCGCGCCCACCCAAGACCATGTCATAGTAGTCCAGTAGTTAGAAGAGGCAGGCGCGACCATCAAAGACCATGTCATAGTAGTCCAGTAGTTACAAGAGGCAGGGCGACCATCCAAGACCATGTCATAGTAGTCCAGTAGTTACAAGAGGCAGGCGCGACCATCCAAGACCATGTCATGTAGTCCAGTAGTTAGAAGAGGCAGGCGCGACCATCAAAGACCATGTCATAGTAGTCCAGTAGTTACAAGAGGCAGGAGCGACCATCCAAGACCATGTCATAGTAGTCCAGTAGTTACAAGAGGGGAGCGACCATCCAAGACCATGTCATAGTAGTTCAGTAGTTAGAAGAGGCAGGAGCAACCATCAAAGACCATGTCAAGTAGTCCAGTAGTTACAAGAGGCAGGAGCGACCATCCAAGACCATGTCATAGTAGTCCAGTATTTAAAGAAGAGGCAGGAGCGACCATCAAGACCATGTCATAGTAGTCCAGTAGTTAAAAGGGGGGCAGGAGCAACCATAAAAGACCATGTCATAGTAGTCCAGTAGTTACAAGAGGCAGGAGCGACCACCCAAGACCATGTCATAGTAGTCCAGTAGTTAGAAGAGGCGGGGACGACCATCCAAGACCATGTCATAGTAGTCCAGTAGTTAGAAGAGGCAGGAGTGACCTGCACTAAACCCATGCTGCCCTGGGTTGTGAATATTCAAGGGGTTAGTGATCTTGCTTCTTAAAGCTCTTTCAATTATTGTTTTAGGTGTGGGATGACTCCTGTTTTTTATGTTCTCTCCCTCAGAATGTTTCAGGCACATGACAGGAGCTTCTTGCAGTTCTTGATAAGTCTGAACTTGGGACACAGTCAATGGTTTTCTTTTCAAAGTTAATTGGGATTAGGGTTATGTCGGGGGTGTACTGTTCCAGTCACGGTATTGTTCTTTCTGTTCTGTAATGTTAGCTCTGTCTTGTTGCAGCACTGGATGTCGTTTTTGTCCAGGATTTTGAATATGAGAAGAAATATTTTGAATTTCTTTTACATTTTATTAGCTGGTTTTAGCTCCCTCTGTCTTCCTCTTCTGAACTCTGTTTGGTTTATTCAATTTGAGTTCAATATTCTCTATTTCTCTGACCAGTGCTTCGTTTGGCACATCTGAGATGTAGTTTGGCAAATTTGTGAGGTAGTTTGGCACCTTTGAGAGGTAGTTTGGCACATCTGTGAGGTAGTTTGGCACCCTTGAGAGGTTATATGATTCTTCGTCTTCGTCTGCAGAGGGGAAAATTTTTCTCTCTCTTTTTCTCTCTCTCTCTCTCTCTCTCTCTCTCTCTCTCTCTCCTCTCCCCCCACCACCACCACCCTTTCATGGGCATCGTACCACTGTCATGAATATCACCGACTGTGGATCATGATTAATGCACTGTCATTCATAAGTCTAACCCCCCACACTGTCTTGCATGGGGCTTTGCCTCCCCCTGCTGTCGTTCAAGGGGTCATCCCCCCCCCCCCGCTGTCGTTCATGGGGGCATTCCCCTTTTCCCGCCGTCGTTCATGGGGTCATCCCCTCCCCCTGCCGTCGTTTATGGGGGCATCCTCCCCCCGCCGTCGTTCAGGGATCATCCCCTCCCACTGCCGTCGTTCATGGGGTCATCCCCCCCCCCTGCCGTCGTTCATGGGGTCTCCACTCCCCCTGCCGTCGTTCATGGGGGCATCCCCCCCCTGCCGTGGTTCATGGGGTCATCCCTCCCCCCGCCGTCGTTCATGGGGTCATCCCCCCCCTGCCGTCGTTCATGGGGTCATCCCCCCCCCCTGCCGTCGTTCATGGGGTCATCCTCCCCCCGTCGTTCATGGGGTCATCCCTCCCCCCGCCGTCGTTATGGGGTCTTCCCTCCCCATGCCGTCGTTCATGGTGTCATCCCCCCCCCTGCCGTCGTTCATGGGTCATCCTCCTCCTCCCCAACAACATAAGTCAAGTCATGGTGTGATGGTTGAGGTTTTTATTGATGTAACACTGTCTTGCCAGAGACTTTATTTACCGTTTTTTTAAAAAGTTGTTATTTAACCCTTTTAAAAACTTTTTTACTTCTAACAGTAATTATTGTTTTTTTTTACTTTACTTGTTATTGCAAATGCGTTTTCTCGTTCAGAGATTTTATAGAAGGGTTTAAAAAATACGGGAAAAAGTTGTGGTTTTGTTCCCTTAATGGGTAGAAGAACCTCGCTGGGCAACCAGTCTGTCTCTTTGGGGGGGTTATCCTGGGTTATTTACACATACGTTACTAGGGGTAAAAAAGAATTGTGAAATTCAAGTGTTTTCTGATTTCTCCTTTTGCGTAATGTGAGAGAGCGTCGGAATCTCACTCGTTTGTTTTTTCACTGTGGTTATTTTTGCATATTATTTTTCAATGTTTCTTATTGCATGTGTTACTACGTTTCCTGTAGCTAAATACTGTTACGTGGTGGCTTGCCCTGTTTGCCCACGACTGACCCTTGTATTACAACCTCAGGTTCAATGGCCTTTTAAACCCGGTGAAAAGGAAGCTTAGAAAAACACAGTAGAAGATGTATTGAAATTGTATTTCTTCAAAAATCAGCTAGATTAATTCCAAATTTTTATCTTTTTACCAAGTAATTGTGATTATATAAGACTTTTGTCTTTTCCTTCCCCAAGTATAAAAAAGTGTTATTTACACTTTTTAACACTAAAACAAAGGAGTAGTTTTAAAATTGCACGCCACAGTTGTCTAGGCTAAGCAGCACCAAAAAAAAAAAGACAACTTTCCAAACCCAAAACTCTATGCAAATTCCAATGACAAACCGCGGTGGTAACCACCCCTTTGTCATTGTTAAACTCCATTTAATTGGCTGAACCAGTCGTTGTTTGATGGGGGGGCCCTCACCCCCCAAACCCCTTTTAACGATTTTTCGCTGGTTGGGGGGGCCAAAATTGGGGGGTGTGTTTAACATCCCCCGAAAAAGGGGTTACATACTCTTTGTGCAACCCCCCCCCCCCAAAAGGGGGGCTCAGGACTGGCTTCCACCTCAAATGGGTAGAGTGCCACCATGGCACATTAAATTTTGGGACCCCTTTTCCCCCCTCTACCCCCCCCGCTCATTATTAAAGGGGCAAAATTTTTTCTGGGCCCCATAACCCCAGCTTTAAACTTAAAGTGAGAAAACCGACAGTAGGGCTAACATGGGCCAAAAATTTCCTGCGGTCGGGAGCAGGGCCCCCCCACTAAAAAAACCCCACCACTAGGGAAAAAAAGGGCTGGTTCTGCCCAAAGTCCTAACACATCCTAACTAAATACAATGACTGGACAACACATCAGCTATTGTTTAAATTTTTTTCCCAAAGTGTAAATTTTTTTTATTGTAGGGTTGCAACCTAATACCCAAACCCCCATGAGTCTGGTATTTTTTTTTTTCATGTCCCCCCCGGTATACCAGGGGGTTGTGGTCGCTGTAGATGGAGACCACCTGAGAGGCCCCGGCCCACGTAGACATCAAAATGCTCTAATGCCAGAAGTAGACCCCCGGCCCCCCTTTCTCTATAAATAAAATTGGCCCCCCTGGTGTGGTTGATATTTGGCAGAAAAAAATGCCCAGGCTGCAACCCATCATCCCCAGATTGAAAACACTCCCCCCCGACTCACAAGCATCAATCTGAAAAGGGAAAAGGTTTTTTAAAAGTCTGGAGACAACAGAATGGGGGCAGTACAAAGTAATCTCTTTCTTTCGAAAAAAAAAATTTTACATTCTGGGGTCCAAATAAAGGGAACTTTGTGACTGGTAAGTGGGGTTAAAATTTCCAATATTTTAAAATTTTTAAAAGAATCTTCTATAAAACCCTACCATCCTAAAAAACGTTGAAAGGGGTTTCCTGTCAGGGGGGGAAATGGATAATTTTAATGGCCAAATTTTTTTCAAATTTAGGGGCCACTTTGCCACTACCTACTTCATGGCCCAGAAAATTAATGGGGTTGGGGATGACTTTGATAAATTAACAGTTAAATGAAAACTCTGGAAGGTCTCAAAGGGGCCTTAAGCCTAAAAAATGTTGGTCCCAAGTGTCCGACACAACAACTATGTCATCTAGGAAAACTGCCGTGCCTTCAAGTCCTTTAATAGCCTGATGGATAAGTCTCCCTCCTTCTCTCTATCAAACTCCTCCTTAGCAAATGCACGCTGTTCTTTAGTTTGTTCAAGTGAGTCGGGGGGTTAACCCCGTGAAAAACTCACCTGTTGAAACCCCCCCCTGTGACTTGCGGTTTTTTCTCAGGGTTCTGTCTCTCCCTTTTTTTTAGAAACCCCCAATGGTGACCTCATTAACAGCCCCTGTAGGGGAAACACTAGATTTTTATCCATAGTTTCTTTTTTTTTTTTACCCCTTTTAATATCACGCAGCTGAGCAGCGGAAAAAGGTACGCTGGTATTCAACACCAATGGGAAAGAGCGATACGCCAACAACGCTGTAGAGAGGTTTGGGCAATTAAAAGGGGTTTAAATCAGACATAACCGTCTGACCCCGAATAGGTGGCTTAACCCCCAAACTTTTCCCCCTGTAGCTCTATCCGGGGACAATTTCAGTATACTCATCGATGAGAGCTGACACGCAATAGCGGGCCCAAAATGCACACACACAAAAAGCAAGGCTGATACACAATAACAAACCTTTCAGAATACTCAAAAATAGCAGGTGACCATGGGAACCCCATGAAAAAAAGAGACACAAAATTCTTTAAGCGTTGGCAAAAAGTAAGCAATGCCAGATAGCAAGCTATCTAGATACCCCAAACTAGCTCCTGCCGAACTTCAACTCTAGGCTCAACTCCTGCTCTAAGTCTCCAAATTCAGCTCCAGGACAGGCTACCCATATTACAACCTCCCGGGTTCAATGGCCTGTTAACCTGAGTTAAAAAGGAACTTAGACAAAAAAACAAAAATAAAAATGTATTGAAATTGTATTTCTTAAAAAAACAGCTAGATTAATTCCAAACTTTTATCTTTTCCTTCACCAAGTAATTGTGATTATATAAGACTTTTTTCTTTTCCTTCCCAAGTATAACAAAGTGTTATTTAAAATATGTACACTTACAAAGGAGTAGTGTTTATTTACGCCACAGTTGTCTAGGCAAAAGGGGGAGCCAAAAGACAGACAACCCCAACCAGCTCTATGCAGGAATTCCAATGACAAACCGCGGGGGTAACCACGTCACCTTTGCCCCTTTTTAAAACCCCGCATTTAATTGGCTGAACCGAGTCGTTGATTTGATGATGGGGCCCTCATCCCCAAAACCCCTTTTCGAGGGTTTTTGCTGGTTGGGGGGCCTTTTGGGGTGTGTTTAACATGCCCCCAAAAAGGGGGTTCATACTCTTTGCATGCAACCCCTTTGGGTTTTTCCCTGGAGGTGAATATTCGTGATTTTTTAAACTGAATACATTTTATGTGCGTGTGAAGATGCGTGCGCACGCGTCCTGGTAAAAAGGGGTCGTGTGGAAAAAAGGGGGAGAGGAGGGAAAATGTGAGGTAGATAGGGATTAGAACAGCAGGTGCAGTGGGCGGAGTTAGGAGGTGATAAACGCATCCTAGTGTCAATGTTGAACCAATGGACGATACCCTTCCTTCCATGCCTCGCCCACTCCCTTCCATGCCTCGCTCCCCTACCCTTCCTTGAATGTCTCGCCCACACTACCCTTCCATGCCTCGCCTACACTACCCCCATGTCTGCCCCCCCTTTTTTTCCTTCCGTTCCCCACACTCCCTTCCATTTTCCCCGCCTCACTCCCTTCCAATGTCTCCCCCCCACTCCCTTCCATTTTCCCCACCCCCCACTCCCTTCCTTCCTGTCTCGCCCCACACTCCCTTCCATTCCTCCCTACCTACCCCCTTTTCCCTGCCTCCCCCCCCTCCCCCTTTTCCCCCCCACACTCCCCCTTCCTTCCTTTTCCCCCCCCACTCCCTTCCTTCCATGTCTCGCCCACTAACCCCTTTCCTGCCTCCCCCACTCCCTTCCATGTCTCCCAAAAATACCCTTCCATGCCTCGCCCACTACCCCCTTCCTTCCTGCCTCGCCCCCCCCCACCCTTCCTTCCCCGCCTCCCCCACTACCCTTCCTTCCATGCCTCCCCACACTACCCTTCCTTCTGCCTCCGCCCCCCCTGCCCCCTTTCCTGCCTCCCACACTCCCTTCCTTCCATGCCTCCCCACCCCCCTTCAAAACCTCGCCCACACTCCCTTCCCCGTCTCCCCCCTCCCTTCCCCCTTTCCTGCCTGCCCACACTCCCTTCCATGTCTCCCAAAAATACCCTTCCTTCCATGCCTCCCCCACTCCCTTCCTTTGCCTCCTCCCCCCCTACCCTTCCATGTTTGCCCACACTCCCTTCCATGCCTCGCCCCACACCCTTCCTTCCATCCTCCCCCCCCACTCCCTTCCTTCCATGCCTCCCAAACTACCCTTCCTTCCATGCCTCGCCCTCACTGCCCCCCTTAAAACCCCCGCCCACACTGCCCTTCCATGCCTCCCCCCCTCCCTTCCTTCCATTTTCTCGCCCACATTCCCTTCCTTCCATGCCTTGCCCACACTCCCTTCCTTTTTCCTGCCTCGCCCCCCCTCCCCTTTATGTCTGTCCCCCCCCTTCCCCGTCTCGCCCCTCCCTTCATGCCTCGCCCCACTCCCTTCCTTCCATTCCTCCCCACACTACCCTTCCTTCCATGCCTCGCCCACACCCCCCTTCCTTCCATGTCTCGCCCCCCCTCCCTTCCTTCCATGCCCCCGCCCCCCCTACCCCCTTTCCTGTCTCCCCCCTCCCTTCCCCGCCTCCCCACACCCTTTTTCCTTTGCCTCCCCCCCCTCCCTTCCATGTCTCCCCACACTCCCCCTTTTCCTGCCTCGCCCCCCCTCCCCCTTCCAAAACCTCGCCCCCCCTACCCTTCCTTCCATGTCTCGCCCCCCCTGCCCTTCCATGTCTCGCCCCCCCCCTTCCTTCTCCCCACCTCCCCCTTCCCCGCCTCCCCCCCCACTACCCCCTTCCTTCCTGCCTCGCCACACTACCCTTCCTTCCATCCCCCCACACTCCCTTCCTTCCATGTCTCGCCCACACTACCCTTCCTTCCATGCCTCCCCCCACTACCCCCTTTCCTTCTCGCCCACACTCCCTTCCATGCCTCCCCACACTACCCTTCCCCGCCTCCCCACACTCCCCCTTTCCTGCCTCCCCCACACTACCCTTCCTTCCCTGCCTCTTACACTCCCTTCCTTCCTGGGCCCGCCCCACTGCCCTTCCAAAATCTCCCCACCCCTGCCCCTTCCATGCCTTTTCCCCCTTTCCCCCCCTGCCCATTTCCTCCCCGCCCCCCTCCCTTCCATTTTTCCCCCACTACCCTTCCTTCCTGCCTCCCCACACTCCCTTCCTTCCATGTCTCGCCCAAAAACCCTTCCTTCCAGTTGCCCACTCCCTTCCATGTCTCGCCCACACTCCCTTCCATGCCTCCCCACACTACCCTTCCATGCCTCCCCCACTCCCTTCCATGCCTCGATCCCACTCCCTTCCATGCCTCCCTACACTCCCTTCCATGCCTCCCAAAAATACCCTTCCTTCCCCGTCTCCCCATTTTTACCCTTCCTTCCATGTCTCCTCATTTTTACCCTTCCTTCCATGCCTCCCCACACTACCCCCTTCCTTCCTTTTCCCCGCCCACACTCCCCCTTTTTTGTCTCACCCCCACTACCCTTCCTTCATTTTTCCCCCTACACCCTTCCTTCCCCGCCTCGCCTACACACCCCTTCCTTCCATGTCTCCCCACACTCCCTTCCTTTTGCCTCCCCCCCTCTATTCCTTCCATGTCTCCTCCCCTCCCCCTTCCTTCCTGCCTCATGGGCACTACCCTTCCTTCCATGTCTCCCCCACTACCTTTCCTTCTTCCCCAAAATCTCGCCCCCCTACCCTTCCTTCCAAAACCCCCCCCCATACTACCCTTCCTTCCCATGTCTCGCCCATACTACCCTTCCTTCCATGTATCCCCCACACTACCCTTCCTTCCATGCCTCCCAAAAATACACTTCCCCTGCCTCGCCCACTCCCTTCCTTCCATGCCTCCCCCACATTTTCCCTTCCTTCCATGTCTCCCCAAACACTACCCTTCCTTCCAAAGCCTCCCCCCACACTACCCCCTTCCTTAAAACCTCGCCCCCACTACCCTTCCTTCCATGTCTCGCTCCCCCTCCCTTCCTTCCATGCCCCCCACACTCCCTTCCTTCCATTTCCTCCTTTTAAACTACACTTCCTTCCATGTCTCCCCCCAATCCCTTCCTTCCTTTTTTCGCCCCACTACCCTTCCTTCCATGCCTCCCCACACTACCCTTCCTTCCATGCCTCCCAAAAATCCCTTCCTTCCATGCCTCGCCCCCCCTACCCCCTTCCTTCCCCGTCTCCCCACTCCCTTCCATGCCTCCCACACTCCACCTTTTCCCCCCCCCACATACCCTTTTTTCCTGCCTCCCCACTCCCTTCCTTCCATGTCTTGCCCACACTCCCTTCCATGTCTCCCCACACTACCCTTCCTTCCATGCCTCCCCCACTACCCTTCCTTAAAACCTCGTCCACACTACCCTTCCTGCCATTTTCCCCGCCTACACTACCCTTCCTTCCATTTTCCCCCCTCCCCCCTTCCATGCCTCGGGCTATCTTCCTTCCATGCCTCCCAAAAAATACCCTTTCTTCCATGCCTCCCCACTACCTTTCATTATTGTCTCAAAATACCCTTCCTTCCAT